>CM019148.1:146775264-146893599 GCA_009733165.1 Naja naja
TTCAAGCTGCACATTGGAAATATATTCACTTTTTAATATGTGCATGTAATTTCCAATTAATGTTATGTAATGCAAAATAAGCCCCTTAAATCATTGAGGTAAGCAAGAAATGCAGGGTAGCTCTGAGGCTCTGATTTAAATAACAAGTGACTTTGGTGAACAATAGACAGTCAGGTCCCTGTATGCCCATATTGTCAAAAGACAGCAACAGTGCTCAAAGATAATTCCTGTTTACATACTGAAGTACCTTGGTGTGGCCAAGTGAACCCCAAATGCAATGGATCAGGAGGAGAAACTTTCCCAAGGGGGAAAGAGTGCATGTGGAAGGAAGGAAAGAGGAGAGGGAAGGGAAAGGAAAGGAAGGAAGGAAAAGGAAAGGAAAGGAAAGGAAAGGAAAAAGGAAAAAGGAAAGGAAAGGAAAGGAAAGGAAAGGAAAGGGAAGGAAAGGAAGGAAAGGAAAGGAAAGGAAAGAGAAAACTGGTTGGCTCACTTGGTGGTTATTTATATGCCACAGGAAGATTCAGAAGTATTGAGGGATATTCATAAAAAATATGGCTTGGAGACCAAATGCTTGTTCTCTCTCTATTCTCTTTGGTTTTTCATTCAGAGCTTGAGGGGTAAATCTGAAAACACACTTTTCATTATTTTCTAAAGGTCTTTTTCCCCTGATAGTGAATTATTCTGTTTTGATTAAGAGAACCATGCTGCTTAGTTCAGCTTCGTAAAAAGAAAGAAGAAATAAGTGCTGATCCCTCACACTCCTCAGCCTCTATGGCATTCCTGATTTTATTTAAAAATTATTTTGATTTTTAAACAAAAGTAGGGAGGATACATTGAAATTCAGAAATTGTTACCAGCAATGGACACATTTACTTCAGTGTAAATAAGTGAGATAGTCTATCTATCTATCTATCTATCTATCTATCTATCTATCTATCTATCATCATCTATCTATCATCTATCTATCCACTTTCTGTCTGAAATTAATCAGTGTGGGTGTATAGTGGTTGTTCCCTGATTCTCACATTTGGTTAAAAAAAAAGGCACATGTCCAGGGATTTCTTAAATGCCAGTAGGTCGGGCCAAATCTTACTCGGGAAATGACATTCCAGAAGGCAAGTACTATAGAAGAAAAGGCAGATTTCCTGGATCCTGTCAGATGGAACTCTGTATACAGGATGGGCAACTATGTCCCTTTATGACCTGTGGACATCAACTCCAGAATTCCTGATAATCATTCCTGAACGATTCTTCTTTGGGCAGAGTGTTGGATTAGAAGACCTCAAGCATAAGTTGCATCCTAGATAGTGATAGATATTTCTCTTGCAGGGTGCAAGCAAGAGAAAATATCTGCTGCAAACTTCACATAGGCATCAGGAAGGGCATCCAGCCAGTAAATGCTCAGCTCTATTCAATAGCCCTGATCCCATTCTGAAGCAAGGGATTACAGGATTGTAAAAAGAACACACACACACACACACACACACACACAGACACATATCTGACCTGAGAGCTGGTATGCTCTATATGCAACTGTTGAATTTAATTTGGCAATATTTGGAGACAATTACATCTAACTAAACAGGAATATTCTTTATTCCCCAATACCACACAGCACTGAATATTACTGATCTAATTTTTAATATCTTAGTTGATTGTTAATTTTGTTGACAACTGTCATATTGCTTTAATTATAATTTCTAATCATGTTCCACTAATAATGTCAGTGTTTTTAGACAGGAAAATTCAAATTAGTGGGATGTGGGATTTTAATAGGTTACCGCTAGAGTATCATCAATCTGCTGACTGGACGAAAACATATATTGATGTGATTTTTTAAATACAGGGATGACTGATAATGTGAAGATTCTCTGGGATGCATTTAAAACATTTATATGTGGTCAGGTTTAAGCCTCTTGGTAAAACAAGTGACAGAATTATCATTTCTATAATAGAATTTATCTATTATATCATACAAAAGTTAGGAAAAGATACAATGGGAAGTAGGAATATGTATGCTAGAAACCATATACTATAATCATACTATGCATGTAGTTCCATAAAATTGGAACTGAACAATTGTATTGAGTACTGAATATTCATTAAAGTGTTTTAAGCTGATCTGTCGGGAACAGGCACAAAAATGTGGTAAACAGCTGCATTCAAATTTGAAATAATGGAAACAAAATAGAGTAATACCTATAATAAGAGATTCCATGGGGATAATTCATACAGACTATAAAGCAATTAATTCTCAGTTTATGGAAGTTTTATCCAAATCTATATGCTGTATCTGTAATTTGCAAAGCAGATTTCTTTTTGTTCTCCCCTTAAACATGGAATAAATCTTCCTAGGATTTGGAATACCATTCTAGAGATTTGGCTGCACCTTTAACTTTTAAGGAGATATTTGATACTATTGAAACAATGAAAATTTGTAAGGCTTCCAAACCAGATGGTTCCTACTAAGTAGAACAAAAAAATAAAAGATGTATCCACCTCCTCTCTCTTGTTGGAAATGTATAATGAATTTTTGCTGAAGGTTTTTACCTTTATCCTTCTATGAACCCTATATAACTGATTTTCAAGCAAAAAAAAGGATTCTATAAACTGGACAGATTTTCATATCCTTCTAAAAGCAGATGAAATTATTTTGGCAGCTACTTTGGCACAAAGACAATGGACGCTATTAGCTAGATAAATCATCTGGTACCATCTAGTTTTATGGAAGGACATCAACTCTCTGACAATCTAGAATACAAGTAGACATTTTAGCATTGTATTCTAATAACAAAGAAATGCCCATTTGGGTTCATTAAATATGGAAAAGACCTTTATAATGATACAAATTAAGTTTTTGGAACAAATTGTGACCAAAATGTCACATCAGAATGTTTTCTGAAAGCTTTATTTCTTGAGTAAAAATATTTTTCTTACTCAGTAGTGAGATTTTTCCTACCATTAAAATGGGGTATGAAGCCAGAGAAGGATATCCTGTATTCTAATTTTAATTTGGATTCAGATAAATTGACAAGTTAGTTAGAAAATCTACTGATCATTATTTTAAATTAAACTTGGGATGAGTTCAAAGTTATACTTTCCTTCAATTGTTCTACTTTAATTTATTTTTCTTGAATCAATGTTGACAATATTGGTTATTATTATTATTAGTATATGATGTTACAGTAGGCAGAAGACTACAGTACTAACATAGACTATTAGTTTGGCTTGCCAAGTCCCCAGCCCTGTTATAGAACACCTTATGTGTTTCCCAAGGTGCACAACAAGAGGGCAAGCTGACTTGTATCAGAGAGAAAAAATATACAGCTCTTTCTTGCAGCATCACCTAAAGCTCCCTCCATTCCCAAAGCAACCTTGCAAATGGGCACTGCAACTGGAAGGTTCAGAACCATTAGGAATCTGACTGACTGCATAGAACACCACCAAAATGGTACCTATCTACCTACTTGCATAGAACATGCTTTCAAACTGTTAGGTGGACAGAAGTTGAGATGAGTGACAGGAGCTCACCCTGCCATATAGTGCTTGGGCTCAAATCACCAGAGCTTAGACCATCTCCAGTTTCATTAAATAACTGAGCCACCACACCTTTATGATTATTAATGTTGATACAAGTAGTAATTTTTACAAATGCTGACTTATAATAACATAATATACCATAGGTATTGTATGTTATCCTGTATAGAGAGCCAGTATAATGCAGTGCTTAAGGCATCAAGCTAAAACAGGAAAACATTAAACTCTATTCCCACTTTAGGCATGAAATCAGCCAGATGACTGGATGTCACTGCCTCTCAACCCTAGGAAATAGGCCAGAGCAATCAACTTCTGAAATCCTGCCAAGAAAGCTGAGGGACTAGTCCAGGAAGTTGTCAGAAATCAACACTGACCTGAAGGCACAAAAACATACATACATAAAAATTCTGTAGACCATTTAGAAATGTATAACTAAAATGGCATAGATTCATTTGTAATAATACTCCCATAAACGCTAGTGGTGAAACTAATGAGCAATGGTGAGAGTGATACAGTTTAGCAGCTGCCAACTTCCACACCCACTGCGTGTAAATCCACTGAGCCACTATTTTTCAACCAAGCACTCTTTAGATGTGTTAGACCACAGCTCCTGCCATGCCCAGCCAATGCATCTGTGTTAGGATGACTACAGTAAGAGATTAAAGAATTTTGTGGCAAACATGCAATTTTATTTTAGTTTATTTTGTAGCACGTAGAAACAGCAAGGTACATAGCTAAACTCTATCAGGCAAGGCAATGCTCCATTGGATTAAGTCTTGTTATATTGGCAAGGACACCACCAGGGCCTGAAGTGCAAGTTAAAATAAAGAGACTCATGCTACTGGCACTCATCATGCATCACTTCCTGGCATGGGAGGCAGCAGATCTAAAGCATATAATTTATTGTGTTTTTATTAAGGACCCAGCATAGCGCATGTGCTGTTTCATCTTCAGAGCACTATTTCACTGGGCAAAACGTGTCTTCTAATAAATACTGATGGGTTTTATGATTCAGAATTAACATGCAAACCAGAACACATTTGTCCTTCTCACATTCCTTCTTCTCGTCTGATTTTGTTAAAGACAAAAATCAGGCACAATAGGAGAAAGGGAAAACAGCAGCAAAAATTTGTCAGGGAGAGCCTACCATGTCCCTGTTGTCCATGAAAATGTTCATGACGTTGTATGCTTCCTATTCCCTATTCTTAGTGCCTGTGTTTCGGTATGCAGTCGTTGTTTCAGGTAGTGCAATTAAAGTCCAGCAAAATGTATTTCACAGCGAGTCAACCTCTGTAAGTGTGACAAAAAAAAACCTCGGGTGATGAGAGAACTGAACTGTACAGAATGTACCTTGTCTTCTTCTTGCGTTCGTAAAATCTACTCGTTACACATTTTGGTAGCATAACTTACAGTGCACATTTTGTATGCTACCCATTCTTCCCTACCATGGACAAGGACTTCACAGTGGAGTTTCCAATATTTATTAATATTATTACACTGTTGGGGAGTTTTATATTGTACTGCCTCAGACTATTTTGTTCAAACCTCCTTGCAGTTAAATTAGATATAATATCTATAAAACAGGTAACAAATATGACTGAGGCTTGCCTTCCTCAAGATATTTCTAACAAGGCCAATCTTGACCATTTGGCTGTAGCTCATTTTTTCATCTGTCCTTTACAAGCAATTTTCTTCTGCTGAGTCCAGCAAACCGCAGCCATTAAAAATTTCCCATAATGTTGCCAAATCCACATCACTGCAGGGAATCATGGAAATTAAAACACCACGATTGCCATCTGGAGGTAACACAAACACAAGAGAGTCCTTGTGGCGCTTTGCCAAGGGAAAGTTAAAACCAGCCTTACTAGTATGTTCCCTCAGTCATGGAGATACTTGCGTGAAAGCCATGCAATGTTGCCAAACTGTGCTGCAATTAACAGAAGTAAGATTGATGGCAAGTGTTAAGTTTGCATGAAGAGTCAGACCGAAGAGCTTCAGTGAAGAGTTTATTTAGTGACTACAGCCGAATGGACCCAACTGGCGGGGTACGGTTGCTACTTATAGCCAGCAGCCGAAGTTGGCAGTCAATCAGAGTGCAGGGTTTTCCCGCACTTTTAAACCAATCATATTTGACATTTTACAAGAACAATTCAAACTAAACCAATAACATTCAAACTACATACATAATAGCAAGGTTGCAAGGCTGCTCGCAGACAGATTGAGGAGGTCCTAAGATCCTGGTGTAAAAGAAAAAAAATGTTTTCAACTGCCTAAAGGAGCCACTTTTAGCTATTCTGTAGTTCATTTTCTCAGTGCTGCCTCTCCTTAGAGAATGGGCCTGTGCTGGGCCTTAGGAACACTGATTGCTATTTAATCCATAGCAGGGGGTTCTTCAACCTTGGCCCTTTAGGCCTGGTGGACCAACTCCCAGAATTCGGAAATTGAAGTCTGCCAGGCTTAAAATTGCCAATGTTGGAGACCCACTGCTCCTAGGGTGCAAATCTCACATAAAGAAATGCTGTTTTATTTCCTTATAGGGGACTCTGCAATGGTTGTTCTAACCAGTGGCAGAAACTCCCCAACCCATGCAATATTGATGGAAAAGAAACAATGTCTCTAGGACCCCAGCAGCAATCACTCCCCCACCCCCACTCCTGTATTTGCTGGTAGTTGATACCTCTTTCAGGTCAGCAAGACTATTGGGATTGCCCCGTGTTGTGGCAGCCAGTTCTAGCAACTGAGCCCTCATTTATGCAGGGAATAAAGAAGGATTTCTTTAGAAAGAATGGCCCTGACTCTCCTGTCAGCCAGCTGACAGTATCCAGCCAGTCACTGGTGGGTCCACTGTTGTCATTTGCATTTTTGTGCATGGGTTGTCCAGTTGCTGTTTTTCAACATCATCCATGGTAAGATTTTTCTGTTGAGGTTGAATGTCCTTTCAAAATGAAGCCAATGTTTCTCTCAGGTCAGTGAGGGACAACCTTTGGTTCAGGGTGTGAAAATTCAGAAAATGCTATAACACTTAACTCTGCTGGTATATCACACCAGCCCCCTCCCAAATTCTTTATACATTCATATTTTTGAAAATAAAAAATAGTCCAATTGCTTGTGTGATTTCCCAGGATCTGCTGTGCACTGCTTCCCTTCAGGCACTGTTCTTTTCCTGTTGACAGGTCTGTGCGGCCTACCTCATTGCTCCAGGTCGTAAAAGGCTTTCATTCCTGGAATGGCTTTGGAGAATGCTCTTCTGCAGCCTCCAAAACCATGTAAAAGACACCTGTTCTCATAAATTTTCAGAGGTTCCAGAAGCCATGGGAGAACTTGGATATGGATTTCTGGATGCCATGTGGCTTCAGCGGCCTTGGAAAATTGCATGAGAATAATATCAAGAATAGTTGTTGGTGGGTGTTATTGAGTGCTGGTGTGTCACCCAAAACTTAATGGCATGTCTCCTTTGACATGCATATAACAGGTTTGTCATCACTGCTCTAGGTTTTTAGGAGGTAATGCGAAAGCATCTCTTTTAAGACATTTCCACCCCCTGTAAATGGCTCTGCTTTCTGTTCTGGGTATTACTCATTTTTAATCCTTCTGAGGATTGTTTGCTTTGCCATAATGCCTATCTTTCATAGGTTACATGCCCTTATTTACATGCTTTGCTGAGTTTTACATGTACATGCTTTGCTGAGTTTAACGTGTACATGCTTTGCTGAGTTTTACGTGTATCAATAGCTCAGTTCGTGTGCTGCTGGAGCAAAGGAGTGACAGAGATGCATGCCTTCAGCCCTGGCCGCGAGAAATGTCATTCCTCCCAGATCCCCCTCCTGAAGATTAACTCCCACAGCATGGGGCTTTCTCTGATCTATGGTGGCTCTTCCATGTGATTTAGAGCTGGGATGTTTGAATTGGCACTTGCTAAACCATTTGTCAGATGTGCAGAGTTTCTTTCCAGAAATAGTTATTATAATTTAAAGTGACAAAGAAAAAAAATAGGGGGTGGGGGATGACCCAACCCTGAAGAGAGAGATTGTTTTAACATAAAAATGGTAAAAAAGCTAAAGTCAGACAGTTAGAAAGCCTTATCTAATGAAGAGTTACATATTTAGCACACGGTTAACATTTAGAAATTTGTAGGCCAAACCTTCCAGGCTAAATTGCCAGCACTTAAAATGTAGTACAGCTTTGAGGAAAATGATGTTTCCCTAGAAATAATAAGTAGATCTGCTTCTGAGGTGCCTCCATTTCCCCAAAGATTTGAGAAGAACAGATGTAAATCCACAATGATTCTCATTAAAATGTAACATTATGGCATCTCCTTATGCTGAGGCAGAAAACCCAGCATTGGCAATGACAAGCTACAGACTTCTGTGGTGTTACCTTGCCTCTCACCATGAGAATGGAGAACATGCTCGTAGATGTAGAGATATAAATGATAACCAAAAAAATGAACAACAATAACTTCATCAGAAAAAAGCATTTAAAACAATCTAATCCCCACTTTGAACAAGAGGAAAACTTTTCCCTTTCTGGATAGGGCTGGTTTCTCTGAAGACCTTTTGCTGTGCCAATGACACAGCTATTATAATGACCCAATTCAACAGGACAGCCCTTACTACTCACTAGACTCAATGTTTTCCTGTCTGCATTGCTGGAGGGAAGTTTTAATCATATCCCAGTGCAAGATCCACTCACTATGTTCCTGCCTGCCAGAAAAATATAGAGTTGGTTTCACACATGCTTCAGCATGCTCTGCTTACTTAAATTAGTAAGCAGCCCTTGTTAATTAATAGCCATGGTAAAGCATATGTAGAGAATATGGGTCACTGAACAAAGCTCACCTACACATTCAACATTCAATACTTAAAAAAAAAATTGGAGAAATGTATTTTTGGAAGTTTTTAAAATATATTCTTCATTCTATTGTGTTTAAGTAAATGACAATTATAATTTCTTGTTTTTACAATAAATGGAATTTAAGCTGGAGAATAGAAAGCCATAAGACGATGGCCTTGACAAAGCTGGCCAAATAAGAGTGAAAATTCTGCAGAATAACCAAGATTTTCAGGCTGCTTTTGAGTGACATCACATTGTTACTTGTCACTGTTGTGTAATTCAAAACTGAGTTCTGCAGTAAGATCTGGTAGTACCTGGAACTGAAATACAACAAACAATTTGGTGCTGACTTTGTTTTTTGTTTTTGTAGATGTTTCAGTGTCCAACTAAGTATCATCATCATCATCATCATCTGCACTGATGATGTTACATAGTTGGGTAATGAAATGTCTGCAAGAACCAACCTCAGAGACCACCAAGGACCTCACAGTTCAATACTGAGGTACAAAAATCCTCTTCTATTGGTACTGAAATACATCTCTCAAGTTTTTCCAAAAGTCGCCATGCAATTGGGCTTTAAAAATAACAAAAGGCAGAAAAGTAGGTGGCATATGTTTTGTTTTCTGAAAGCCTTTGGAGGAATCAAAGAGAAGACAGAGGTATTGTGGCTGTATGGATCCATTGCTTTTATTTATTTATTTTACTGCCCAGGGAATCCATCCAACCACAGCTACCAAAACCTGGAAGCACAGTGTCTCAGCCTTCTGAAGTGAGGGGAAACAGAAACTTAGAATCAAAATAGAGCTAAAAGAGACCTTGGAGCTCTTCTAGTCCAGCCCCCTGCTCCAGCAGGAGACTGTGTACCATTCCAGACAAGTGGCTGTCCAGTCTTTTCTTTAAAAAATGATGAACCAGTGATGAAGCAACTTCTGAAGGCCAACTGTTCCACTAGTTAATTGTCCTCACTGTTAGGATGTTTCTCCTTAATTCCAAGTTGCTTTTCACCTTTATATTATGCTGTACATCACGGGACCAGATCATCCCCAAGATCTGTTCAATGGCTGCATTCTGTGTTTTCATGAAAGAAGCTCACTCGGGCAGCTCTTGTTTAACATTGCACTCTTAGTAAATGAGTGGCCTATTATGGTCATAGAGACCATATTGCACTTTTAACGCTGATTGCAACTTGCTAACAACACAGGCTAGACACATTTTTCAATGATAGAACCCTAAAGCCTCTAATGCTATATTTTGGACAAAGCCACACAGTCTTTTCTAAGTAGACAAAGAAATTAAAACACAGTTAAAATAGCATGATTCTCAGCCAAACTTCTGAATATGAGCCTCCGATTTTCAGTTCTTTAGTCCTACCAAAAGAAAACAATTTTTCCCCTTTTCCAAATTTGGTACTAGAAATTTTAGATCCGTAGAAACTTGGTTGCAGCATTTTAGTGTTACAAATAGATACGTAGTACATCAGGCAATACTGAAATTTAGCTATATTTTCTGTTATTATTTTTGGTCTGGCAAATGCTGAGTTGTGATATGTTAATTTTACTGGCATTGTTCACATATAATATTAAGTCATAAACCAGGATCAGAGCCCATTTGGAGACGGGGGTTTGGGAGTGTTAACGGATGCTGTAAGCAGAGTTTAGGCACCAATTTTGTTCTACAAAAAAAAAGTAATTATTTGGTCTTGTACATTAAAGATATAATTACTGCAGAATTGATTTATACAGATGAAGATGGAAGGATTTTAATGGTGGAGATAATAGCAAACAACAACACACTAAATGCTCTGATATAATATATGCACCAAGTGAGAATCAAGAAGAATTCTATAAGAAATTATACCAAAAAGTGATTGAATTAGACTATGCAAATATCTTTCTGATGGGAGATTTTTAATAGGATAATTAATGACCAGCTTGACTACAAATCTGAAAGAACCAAAAAGAAAAATTAGAAAAAGCTACCCAAGTCCTTCTTTCAAATGATAGAAGAAATTAATATTAAAGATATATGGAAAGAGAGAAATATTGGAAATAAAGAATTTACTTTTTATTCAAATAGACATGAATCATGGTCAAGAATAGATATGGTATGGGCATCTGCAGATATGCTCTCGATATACAGAAAATTCAAATTGAAAGTGGGACCTGGGCGAACGATCACAATCCATTGATAGTTGCCTGGAAAGGACAGAGGAGAAGATCTAGATGGAACTAATAACATGATTTTGAAAGAAGAAGAATTTAAAAGAGAATTGAGACAGAACTTACCTTTTTTTTTCAAGGAAAACAGAAAAGAAGATACATCACTACAATCCGCATGCGATGAATGAAGGCTTATACAAGAGGTTTGATAATTGACTATATAAGGAAAAGAAATATTAAACGGAAGAAGACACTCAAAATATTGGAAGATGATTTCATGAAATTGGAAAAGAACTACACAACAAACCTAAGGGAAAGATATTAAAAGGAAAATGGATGTGATTAAACATAAAATGGCTTTTAATGGACAAGGAAGAAGGTGCATCCAAAAGATTAAAGGCGGCTAAAACAAAATTTTTGAAAATGCTAATAAGCCAGGAAGATGGTTAGCATATAAAATTAGAAAGGAAAGAGAAACAAAGAAAATTAGCCAATTAATAGATGGAAAAGGAATATACAACATGGGAATGACGAAAAGAAAAAAATTATTCGAGACTACTATGAAAAACTGTACTCTCAAGAAGATATTCTAGAAGAAAAATTGAACAGTATCTACAAAGACAAGACTACTACAGATACCTAAAGACATTGAACAATGTTAGAAGGGAACATAACCATGATGGAATTAACAGAAGCCTTGAAGAAACAAAATACAGGAAAAGCACCAGGTCCAGATGGTCTACTGGCCGAATTTTTACAAGACCTTCCAGGAAGTGTTAAGCGCTCCCCCCCTCTCTAGAAGTGATGAATGAAGTGTTGCTAAAAAGAGAATACCTGAGACATGGTTGGTGCTTATATTACCCTTATACCTAAAGAAGAAATGGACCTACAACAAGTTAAAAATTATAGACCTATCTCATTGTTGAATTCAGATTATAAAATCTTTGCTTAATTTTGGCAGAAAGAATGAAAAGATATTTAAATGAATTTATCACAGCAGATCAAATGGATTTTTGCCAAACAAACGCACACATCAAGCATGTGAGAATAATTTTAGATACTTTGGAGTATTATGAAGCACATCCTGAAAACAGATGGCACTGATGTTTTTAGATGCTCAAAAAAGCATTTGACAATGTGAACTGGCGGTTATGATATTGCAAATATTGCAAATGGGCTTTGGAAAAAACTTTATACAGGCTATTGAGACAATATATAATAATCAAACAGCGAAGATATTGGTAAATGGAGAGTTGACAGAATCTATAAGGATAAGAAAAGGAACTAGACAAGGTTGCCCTCTGTCACCCCTGCTGTTTGTTTTAACACTAGAAGTACTGAATAGAGCTATCAGAGAAGATGAAGAAATAAAAGGAATGAAAATTAAAAAAGAAGAATATAAACTACAGGCATTTGCAGACGATTTGGTATTCATACTAGAGGATCCACTTAAATCAGCACCTAAGTTGATAGAACAAATAGAAGAATATGAATGGTGGCAGGTTTAAAATTAATAAAGACAAAAACAAAGATCCTAACAAAGAATATGTTAGCAAAACGCAGAAAGATTTAGAAGATCTATTAGAGATCCAGATTGCAAATAAAGTTAAATACTTGGGAATATATATAACGCCAAGATGCAGTACTTTGAAAGAAGACAATTACATAAAACTTAAACAGCAGATGCGACAGATCTTGAAAGATAGGAAAAATATACAATTATCCCTTATTGGTAGAATATCGACAGTTAAGATGAATGTATTACCTAGAATTCTATATTTATTTCAGACAATCCCACTAGACTTGGGAAAGAGTACTTTGAAGATTTAAATAAAATCACATCAAAATTTATATGGCAGGGCAAAAGCCAAGAATTAAATTTAAGCTATTACAAGATGCAAGGTCAAGAGGGGGATTCGCACTACCAAATTGGGAATTGTATTATCAAGCTGCAAGTTTGATGTGGGTGAAAGAATGGATAACATTGAGAAATAATAGATTGTTAACTTTAGAGGGTCATGATTTATTACTAGGATGGCATGCTTTCTTATGGTATAAGGGAACTAAAAAACAAGGATATTTTAGAAGACACTATGTTCGAGAAGCTTTTTTTTTAAATTTGGGAAAAAACTAGAAAACAACATTATATACAAATTCCATTATGGGTATCTACTATTGAAGCTTTCTCATATTCAATAATATACAAGAAGGAACAAACAGTTAGATACGGAGAGATTTTAAATGAAAAGGGTGAACTCAAATCGATGCAAACACTACAAGAACAAGGTATAAAAATGAATTGGTTTTCATATTTGCAAATACAATCTAGATATGATGAGGATGTTAGGACTGAAGGTATTTATAAAACCAACTGAACTAGATAAAATTTTGATGGTAGAACGAAAAAGTGATTAAAAACTCTATGGCATTTATTAGAAGTTAGAATGGAAGAGGAGCAGGTTAAGGAAACAATGATTGCTTGGGGGAAAATTTTGGTTATGGGATAGATCTAGAGAGATGGCAAACACTGTGGGATCAGAATTATAAAATGACAATGTCAACTGCATATAAAGAAAATTTGTATAAGATGTTTTACAGGTGGCACCTATCCCCGAGAAGGATTGCAAGAATGTTCAAGGACAAATCGGATAAGTGTTGGAAATGTCATCAGATACCTGGCTCCTACTACCACATGTGGTGGACTTGCCTGATGCTAAAAGATATTGGACTAAAATCCACATGTGGTTGGAAAAAATGACACAACAACATATAGACTTGAAACCTGAGATATTTCTTTTGGGAATTGTACCAGAGACACTCAACAAAGAACTGAAATATTTGATTGTTAATGTATTGACAGCTGCCAGAATTGTATTTGCTAAAACTGGAGAAATGATAAGACACCTACGCAGGAGGAAGTGATTAAGAAGATTTTGGACTGTGCTGAAATGAGTAGATTAACATTTGAAATTAGGGACCAAGAAGAAAAGCAGTTTTATAAGATATGGAATATGTTCTATCAATGGTTAGATAAAAAGTTTGGTAATATATTTTTGGGAATATAAAGATAGATAGAACTGTTGAAACAATATAGAGATTATAATATGATAGAGGATTAATAATAATGATTATAGTTTTTCCTTTTTGTAATACTGAGTATGAATAATGAGGGGAAGGCACTGTGATTTTTGACCGACCGACATACTTGAAATTGATATGGATCTATGTGTTGTATGTTTGTTTGTTACGTTTGTTCTTTTGGAAAAATAAAACTTTTGTAAAAAAAAAAAGTAATTATTTGACCAAACAAGTCACAGAGGCTTTGGGGGCTATAAAGATTTACCTTTTTTGCTCCTCTGGTTTATGACTTAATATTATATGTGAACAATGCCACTAAAATTAACATATCACACTAGGTCAGAATTAGGCTGTTTTGGGGGTTAGCATAGTGCTAATCCCATCGTTTCTAGCATAGTGTTGGGTGTGAATACTGTGTTTTATTGAACATATCACGGTAAGAAAAGTGGTGTACAGACAGTTCAAGCAAGGATTGAAGGCTGTGCAGAGATTCAGATTACACAGGCATGGGACCTGTCAGGAACAGGCCAATAATTACATAAATAAAAATAATTAAACCAAGTTTCTTTTACTGAGATCATGTGACAGCTGGAGAAGGCAGCTAAGATGCAATTGCTTTACTGTGTTCTCTGGCAGGAACAATGTTGTCCTTCAAATCCAAATAGCCTTGGTAAGAACATGTGCAGCCAATGTAACAATTTTCTAGAATATATCTATTAACTCTGTTGGCTCCTTTTCTCTTTTGATAGCCAGGATGTACAATCTGTATCTCAAATTGTACAAGATCCTTCCCAATTATTTTGAGCAGCTTTTAACTCTCTGCTCAGCTGCCACTTAATTGAAACAAGTTAAGATTAGTCATTAGTCTTAAAATAGGATAAGATAAGTCAGGATTGATGTCATGACAATACATAGATTGGGTTTAAGAAAAATGTGGTTTTTACTCAGACATGTCTCCTGGCTGCTTTGAACACACCCACTTCTGTCTTGCTGTGCCCAAACACAGCCACAAACTCATCCCATACTTTATAATAGTGCAGCTGAAATGATGCGTTCCATCTTTTATTCTTGCTTCAGTTTTTTCCTCCTAGTGGAGCTCATTCTGCATCTCAAGAAATGCCTTACATGCTTTGCTGAAAGGCTTGAGGCATTACAGGTGTATGAACTTTTTACTGCATGCATACCACATTTCTGTGTGTGTGTATTTTGACATTTGTTTGAAAAGACATTGCTTTTAATGGCTTCTCAAATATACCAATAAAATATATAGACAGCCAATCTTTTCTTCTTCTTCTTCTTCTTCTTCTTCTTCTTCTTCTTCTTCTTCTTCTTCTTCTTCTTCTTCTTCTTCTTCTTCTTCTTCTTCTTCTTCCTCCTCCTCCTCCTCCTCCTCCTCCTCCTCCTCCTCCTCCTCCTCCACCACCTCTTCCTCTCATCTCCATTTCTCCACAGATTTTGCCCTGTCCTTTCTAACCATTTTTTAAATTTTGCCTTGCATGTAAAAATTTTAAACCATTAGTCATAAAAAATTGAAAGTTATCAACATATTCAAACAACAATAAAATAGAAAATAGTTTTCAGGATTTTTTTAACATGAAGGTGACATGATAACAAATTGCTCCTTCCTGGTTAAAATAATCAGAGTCGGAAAAAGAAACATCTTTGTATTGTGATTTCTCTCTGTGTATCTCTCTATCTGTCTGTCTGTCAGTCTCTCTATGTGTGTCTCTGTCTTTCTCTCTCTTCCTCCTTAAAAATATTTTAAATGTTTGAAATTACATTTTCCTGCCATTCACGGATGTCAAACAGATTGGGTTTTTTCTTACCTAAAGAAAGTTTCTATATCATGATCTGATTGCTGTAATTAATATATTTAATAAGGGAAAATGAGGACGTTTGGAAAGTATAATTTGATGATTGGATTGCCATGTGAATGTTGAAACTGACATGATAATGTGATTGATCTTCCTGAAACAATGCTGGCATACAGAGCAGGAAAGAAGCTTGACTTACAAAAGCCCCTGGGGTTCTTGAAAAGCAGAGTGTACGTTTTCCTTTGTGAATTATATTCTTTGTACCTATAAGTCAAGTTGTCACTCACATGACTTTAATCCTAAGTGTATAGTCTATTCTGATGTCAAGCCATTACTTGGTTCCACAGGCCTCTATTTAGCTCACAGATCTGATGGATCTGAACTGAAGACAGCCACTTTTGCATTGTTTAAGATATAAATGAGAGAAAGGATTAAGGGGAAAGCATCTTTGCAGAAAATCTGTGTTAATTTATGTGGGTGCATGCACATTTCAAAATGGTAATTATAATTTATATAGTGGTCCATTTTCCACAGTTTCTTGGAAAATGTGACCACATAGCTTATGCATCTACAGTTTCAATGCTACATTTAAACATGAACTTCAGATACAGGACTGTCCTCTCGTAAATAAAACCCACTGTGTAGTTTTCTTGACAACAGTACCAAAATAAATTTCCATGGCTTTCTCCAGAATGTTAATTTCCACTTTCCTGACTAGTCTTTAGCCTTGACATTTTACAATGATCTTCTGTCTAAACACCATTATGGTCCAAATTTGCTCCAATTTTGAAATCACCCAAGATCCAGTAGGTGTTACCACCTTGCTGGGGTCATCACAATAAATCTTTTTTTTAATGCTCCCCTTTGTAAATGAAGAGGCAAACAGAGCTGATGCAAAGAGCTTCAATGATGGCAGGAATCTGGCCTTTAATGGCTATTTATGCAGAACAATATTGCTCATATATTTTGCAGAGAAAGCTGTCGGTATAGGACAGGGTTGTCAAACTCGATTTCATTAAGGGTTGCATCAGGGTTGGGTTTGACCTCAGGGCCAGGTGGACGTGGCCAGGGTGGGCATGGCCAGTTCAATGTCACTCATGTCAGGAGTGTCTGTGATGGCCCAAGTGCTCTGCTAGTGAAAACAGGCTCCCAAGCTCCGTTTTCAGCTGTGTCACCCTCCTGCAACCCTCTGTCAGCGAAAACTGATTTTTGCTGGCAGAGGCATCACACACTGATCCTTTGCTGTTTCTAGGGTAACCCCGTGGGCCAGCTCTAAGCACCTGGCTGCCCAGATCCAGCCCCAGGTCTTGTGTTTGGCACCCCTGGTATAGGGCATTCATTAGCAACAAGTCTAAACATTGTATTGCTAACTAGGGCATACAAAACCTTTGCCAGACCAATTCTTGAATACAGCTTGTCCGCCTGCAATCCACACTGTATATCGGACATTAACACGATTGAGTGGGTTCAGAGGTATTTCTTGAGAAAAGTACTCCATTCCTCTACTCACAATAGAATCCCTTATGCCACCAGGCTTGAAATTTTGGGCTTGGACAATCTGGAACTGCACTGCCTGTGGTCCGATCTAAACATAGTACATAAAATTGTCTGCTACAACATCTTACCTGTCAATGACTTCTTCAGCTTCAACCACAATCATACACAGGCAAACAATTGATATAAACTCAAGGTAAACCACTTCAAACTCAATTGCAAAAATACGATTTCAGCAACAGAGTGGTCAACGCCTGGAATGCTCTCCCCAACTCTGTTGTTATAGCCTCAAACCCTCACAGCTTCAACTTTGAACTGTCTACTGTGGACCTCACCCCATTCCTAAGAGGTCCATAAAGGGGCGTGCATAAGAGTACCAGTGTGCCTACCTTCCCTGTCTTACTCTCCCCATTTATCTGTATTTACTTCCTTTGTTCATGTTCATGTTCATACTTATACCTATTATCTTGTACATGTTTGATAGACAAATAAATAAAAATATAAATAACATAAAATAAATATCAGGAAAACTTGGGCTTGGCTTCTGATGTCCTTTGACATTCAGTGATGCAGCCCTTAATGAAATCAAGTCATTCCTTTGACTTTTCATCACCAGTTTCCCATTCTTGGATTTGAGCAGATGTAGCTATTCTCTTTGCTATAGAATCACAAAGCAGACTCCAAGTTTTTTTCGTGGATTTTCATTAAGAGATGGATCCATCTTGATGGCATATGATGATCTATAAGGCTCCTGAGTTTGGTGTAACCACTGAAAATTTGAACTTGAAGGCTTCAAAGACTGAATTTCCTGAACCAATTGGCTAATCTCTGAAATCAATATTTTGTCTCCCAATTTCTCTAACCTGCTCTGATAAATACCTTGTCATCAATGCCACAAGTTGTCCCTGAGCTGACGTGATGTTTGGGTAGTATATAGGCAGGAAATACTATATTTAAGATAGGAGTAGAGGATTCCATTCAAAGCATAATGAACTGAATTAGAACCAATAGGCGGCACCTTACTTCACAAATAGGGCAGAACCTGGATTTAACTAAAGATTTTACTAAAAAAATACTTTGAGGGGAACCTTGTTTAACTGTATTAATATTTTATTGTTTAAATTTCTGTGTTTTTATGTTTATCATCACAATGATGGGAAAAATCACTTCCCAGTCTTCACTATTGTTGTTCAGTCCTAAGTTGTGTGCAGTTCTTCATGACCCCATGGACAACAGCACACCAGCTGCTCTGCCCTCCCTTGTCTCCCAGAGTTTGCCCAAACCTGTGCTCACTGCATTAACCATCTCATCCTTTACCATCCCCTTCCCCTTATGCCCTCAATTGTTCCTGACATCAGGGTTTTTTCCAATGAGTCTTTTCTCATTAGATGGCCAAAGTATTTCAGCTTCAGCACCTGTCCTTCCAAAGAAAAGTCAGGGTTGATTCCCTTTAGGATTGACTGATTTGATCTCCTTGCAGTCCAAGGGACTCTCAAGAGTCTTCTCCATGACTACAATTTGAAAGCGTCAATTCTTTGACACAGTGCCTTCTTTAGGATCTGCCTCTCACAGCCATAGATTGGGAGCAAACATTCCAACATTCAACTATCACTATTTTCAGCAACGCACCAAAAGATATTTGGAAGGCACATGCACTGACCATTCCTGGTGAACCTACAGAAACTGATTTCACAATAACAAATTGGGTTACTTGTGCCTCAGCCTGAGAGTCCCAGTATGTAGAGAAACTTGAAATGCAGAGTATAATTTGAACTATATTTCCAAAATTGGATCTAGGCAAAGATTTATCAGGCCAATATATTCTAAAATGTCCATAGTAACTTCTTGACCCATAAGTCATTAAATTTGCTCCCAGCTTACATTGGGCATTAGAGTACTATTTGGTGCAACAAGCAAAACTTTGTGAGTTGAGAGATAGGCACATTCATATATACTGTCATTATGAATTGGACAAGTGGATAATTTCAAGTTTACTCGTGTATTTCCATTAATATCCTCCAAATTGGTATCAATTAGCTCTGCAGCAGTTAGCATACCCTCTGAAAACAAGACATGCCTTTGTATTTCAAAATGTATTGCAATGGTGCAGATACATTACAAAGCTAAATGGGCAAACTTGAACAATGATCTCTTTGTTTCACTTGGTAGAAGGAAGAAAGGAAGGAAGGAAGGAGGAAGGAAGGAAGGAAGGAAGGAAGGAAGGAAGGAAGGAAGGAAGGAAGGAAGGAAGGACATCCAACCTCTACCTCTCCCATTCCAAAGAACATCACTCTCAACAACATAGTAATTCTTACTGTATATGTGGGAGGGTGGTTAGAGAAAGCACCTCTTATATAATTCCTGAAGACTTTCTGAAATAGCCAGCTGTTGTTGGTCTTTCTAAGTGCCAACAGGATTGGGCCGATCTATTGCTCCATTGCTTTCTGCTGACTTACTATATTGAGAACAAGGAGCAAAACAACCTCCTCTTTGAGTTGAGGCAGAAAAAAGCTACTTATAAAAAGGAAAGGAAAAAAGTGGAGCAAAGACCAATAGCCTAGTATTATTATAAGTTTATTCTCAAGATATTTTTCACTTGTAGCAAATAGTTTCAGCCTTTCCACTTTCAGAATACAGTCAACAATCTGGGCAAGAGATCTGTTCTTAGAGCTTGAGAAGTTTTTAAGTGATGAAGAAGTCTGCTATTAAAATTAAAGTTCTACTGAAAATGCCAATAACAATGAAGCTTCGCTAAACCAAGTGCAGGATAGAGAGAACATTATAGGCTGGATCCAAATAATTGTCTAAGGTTAGGGTGTCAAATTCGCATCCTGTGGCCTGTATGCGTCACACACTGACCACACTCACCCCCAGTTTAGCAAAGGGGGAAAAAGTCACAATATGTCACATGATGACAAGGTTGACACTCCTGATCTAAGGCATAAAGACATTGACAATATAATTGTACCTTACAGTTTTTCCATTCTTCCAAAAAGATGGCCATCACGAGAATATAGAGATATGGAAATTATTTAAATCTAATCCATTGATGCTTTAATGAAAGAACTAGATCATTCACAGAGTGATAGGGCATATCTACTGCAGTGCTAAGATGTATATACATTTTGTAATAAAATAATTATCAAAATAATCTCAAATCTTTTGATTAGTATCATGTGTAGTATGGTGGGCTCATTTGGAGATGTAATAATTACTATATCGTCTGAATAATGTCTCATTAATCAACTTTTTTTTTTAAACGTGCAGGGATGCTTTAAACTATAAAGACATCTTTACCAGGTTGGAGTCAAACACTCTATTAATTAGTACCAAAGTCATAAGAAATAATTTGTTTCTCTCTTTTTCAAAACTTTTAGCAACTATGTGAGTCTTTGAAATCCTGAAGCAGACAATCAAAGAAGGTAGACAAAAATAGGTAGAAAACCAAGCTGGGGTTTGCTGAACTCTGATCTGAATAAACCAGAATTCCTGGTTCATACAATACACCAAACAAAAAGCCACGGTGTGGTGGTCAGGCGTGTGAACTCAGCCACTTGATAAAACTTTGCATAATGGCTTTTGGTGAGCCAATTGTCTCCTTTTCTGTACCTTTTTATCCCTTGCATGTATTCCTTGGGCTTTTGTTCATCTAAATGTTAGAAAGCGAAGGGCAGCATAGGCCACACGGCAGAAATTTGTTGGCTACAGTTAACCCTGCAGGCATACTTAGCTTTCCCCTACAAAAACAGACAGCTCCAGCTTGTTGAAAAATTACTAAATTCCCCTTAGTGCTCAAGGGCAGTTCAGGGGGGAAAAAAATCAGCTTCCTTACAATTCAATGGCTTACAGAAGAAAAGCAGATGAGTACTTCAACTCAAATTACTTCTGTACCTTGGACGATTTTAACATTTTGCACTTGATGCTAAGGAAAAGGATGTTGCACTGACCATTTCAAATCACACTTTTAGATAGATCCTAACATATCTTCTTCTCAGTCTGGTTTTATTGGCTTGGAGCCATTGAGCAAGCATTATAACTGTAGGAGGCTTCCTTTTATAATCTTATATTATTATATCTATCCATCTCAGTGATATATTAAATAATATGGAGTGAAGGTTTGAACAACCTGTGTAGAGATAATTTCCTAAGCTGAAAAATGACCAGGAATCCATAGCTAAGACAAAGCATATAAAGATACTAATGTTGTCGGGAGCTATGCAAACTGCAGCAGGAGATGGTTGATTTAAATGTTTTCTATGATGCAATCATTAGCGACTATTGAAATTCCTACTCCAACCACTATGTGAATTTTCTGGAAGTTTGCAATGACACTTAAATTTATACGGTCAAGAATGCAGTGTAAACATTGATTTTTCCCCCACAGCCTGCCCAAGCACAAGGTATTTTTAATCTGTGCAAAAGTAGCAAGGAGAAGAATTCAGACGCCCCAAATGGACTACATGCTTCTCCACTTGTCTAAGCAGCCCTCCAATGAGGCTAGCTTACCCCAAATCTCACCTTGAAAAGGTCAGGTGGCTGACATTAGGCAAGCTCTCACCCTCCAAGAAAGATCTGAGCCTGTTCTGGAGTTTTGTTTTGTCTGAGCAGAGAATATATTTACCAGTAGCTCAGGCTGTTCCTAAGCAGCTGCACACACTTGATACCAAGGAGAAGAAAGCCCTCTGCACCTGCCATGTCACAAGAGAGGCACGGATGGATGACTAGGGAAACAAAAGCAGTCGCCGCATGTCTGGAGCCACTGCCAACCGTCTCCCCACTCCCTCGCCCACTTGCGAAACAGTTTCTCCCTAGTCCCTTCTCTGAATCTGCCTCTTTTTTCTTTTTACTGGCACCAATCACCAAGCCAGTGGACTGGCGATAATTAATCTCCTTTTGTGCTGTATTGTGGTGTAGCAATTGATCTTGCAAGCTGCAGAGCGCTTTTGACAAGTGTTGTAAAACCCAAATGCTGCCAAAAGCACTTACAGTATAGATTGTGTACTTCTCTTTGCCCTTGCCTCAGAATTAGATTTCTAGTAACCTGAGGCCCCTTCCTTCCTTCCTTCCTTCCTTCCTTCCTTCCTTCCTTCCTTCCTTCCTTCCTTCCTTCCTTCCTTCCTTCCTTCCTAGCAATGTAAAGTTGGCATAATACTCAAGGCTAGGATAGGGAGTGGAAAAAGGCCCCCAATATCTCATCTTTGTCTCGAACATATTCTTCTTTTTAATCCCACTCTTGGCTTCAAGTTCTGCCCATCTGTGATATAGAATACAGTTGGTTAAATTTCTGGATTTATTGGGAAGGGTTCTGAAATAATGACTGTGAAATGCAGAATGGATGTATTTGGAGATGATTCATTTAATAAAGACATCCAGCTGAAAAAAACATAACAAGGGTTCCTTGGTGTTCTTTGAGCTTGCTTGTTTTTCTTGCAGATGTTTCATTACCCTAAGTAGTAACATCAACAGTGCTAGTGATGATGTTCCCTAGTTTGGGTGATGTCTGCAAGAAATCAAGCAAGCTCAGGGAGCACCAAGGGCCCCTCATGTCAGTCCTGAGCTACAAATATTGAACTCTGTTGAAACCAAAATGAATTTGGAGAAGGAATTCCCAAGCTCTCCTTCTTTGCCTGCATGGATTTCCCATCTTAATATTCAGAGCCCCTCTGAGCATATAATGAGAGAAGCCCTGAAAACATATGCTAACCTTAACTAAGAAGCCAGCTTGCATGGATGTCTTGAGTACACACATTTTAGAGCAAGGATCTTCAAACTTGGCAAGTTTAAGATGTCAGGATTCCGGCAGTTACCCCAATCAAATCATGAGTCTCGAGCCAAACTTCCAAAACTTCAAAAGGATGTATTGGGAGTTGACATGTCTGGCACTGCCTGGGTGTAGCTCTTAACCCTGGTTTTCCCCTACCCCCTGGGTGTATCATAATCCATATTCTCCAATGAGAAACATCCATAGCCAAGGGTCATCAATCATGTTCTCCAGTTAGATATTTGCACGGCAGTTTCGATTTCCAAGCTGCCTCTTTCAAACCCCTTTCCCCCCTCCCTTTCTGTTGGCAACTCTAAAAAGAAATATTTTATGAGTTGACATAAGACTTGTGGACTTCAACTCCCAGAATTCCTCAACTAACATGACTGGAGGAGGAATTCTGGGAGTTGAAGTCCATAAGTCTTAAAGCTGTCAAGTTTGAAGATCCCTGGTTTAGAGCTTTGGTGATGTGAGACTGGTTTTTACCACCTAAGTCCTCCTTGTAATCATGAGCATGGGTGTGTGAGGGGGGCACAGGGATGAAGCTAGACTGGAAACTATTCTGGATATGCGGGCAATAGAATGCTATTTCTGTGAACACTGCAACAGTCAGCCCAGTTTCCTTCACATCTTTTCAAGAATTGTCCTATTATCCTAACTCTGTGTGGAATGATGGCAACGCTGAAAGCTTTCTCCGGGTTATATTTCTGCCTAAAAGGGCAGGCGCCGGAATTCAGATCTGTCTTCTTCTCAGGAAATAGAATCATTCATTTACTGCCCTGACCGCAAGAAAACAAGCAAGCTCAGAGAGCACCAAGCACCCCTCATTTCAATCCTGAGCTACAAATGTCCAGGAGCATGAGATATGGTTAAAAGCAAAAGCAACCCAATCTTCTAGGCTGCATTAGTGCTGCAAGCAGAAAGCCAGTAATGGATATGCAAAGAAGTATAAAAAAGTAGAAAGCGGTGTGAGTGAAATGCTCTATGCTCCTAAGCATTTGGTGCTCTTAAATAATGCAGTGATTCTCCAGCATGGACACTCTCCAGGTAGGGACTTCAATTCCCAGCATTCCCCAGCTGACAGGGCTGACACTTTAAAGCTGACACTTCAAATTGCAGGCCATCCTCCCTAAAAAAAATTATCGGATTATTTATAAATATTTGTAAGGTTCTAGACAAACCTAAATTCCCCTCCCAGGCAATTGGTCTGTTTACTTTTCCTTAAGCAGGGATGCAAACCTGTGCTCCCCCACTCCACCTCCCAAATCTTATTTATTATTTATTTATTATTTATTTATTTATTAAATCTTGGATGCAGTCCTCATCCACATCTTTTAAAGAGCTGCCATTGAATGGTAATTTTAGAGTTACTGGAAGAGATTTGTCATATTATTTAATCAATGTCATATTTAATTGTAAAAGAAATCATATTTCATTTTTTACTTGACCTCTCCCACTTGGCAGCTCTGGACGCTTTGGAAAATGTTGCCTCTAGTATGCCACTCCTAAAATATGTCTTTTCCCATTTTGGCCTTAGAACTAGAGGTGATCACTTAAGTGATTTTTCACTTAATTAATTAATTAATTAAGATTTCACTTAAGTGATGTTTGTCTTTACTGTTCTAATGTAGCACAAATCTGATGTAAAATCATACTATGTATTTTTGACATTAATATTGAAATTTTGAGAACCTTTAAAAAAAAAATTAGAGATGATCTTGTTCCAAAATGTTCATTTTCCAGTTACCCACAAAACATGAGCTATTTTCATTGGGATTTGGCCCCTTCCAATATGGAATATGGTCCCGCCTTTGTAGCATTAGCTAAACAACATTAACATGGCTTGTTATATTTTGACATGAATAATCTTTAATGGCTCCATCTTAAGCAGATTCAATATTTTTTACTACCAGTTCTGTGGGCGTGGCTTGGTGGGCGTGGCAGGGGAAGGATACTTTAAAATCCCCATTCCCTGCCCACCCACAAATCTACTTTCCAGCTCCATTCTCCTGTGCAGGGCAACAAAGAAGACCCAGCTGACCAGCTGGGACTCGGGAGGCAGAGAATAGATGGGGGCAGGGCCAGTCAGAGGTGGTATTTGCCAGTTCTCCGAACTACCCAAAGTTTCCTCTACCAGTTCTCCAGAACTGTTCAGAACCTGCTGAATACCCACCTCTGATCTTAAGTGAAAGCAGCAATAAATTTACAGGTAGTTCCCAGCAACTCTTTGATGTTAAAGACGGACCTCCTCAGAAGTGTCTTTTCTCACTTTTACCATCAGGCAGAAGAGACAGTATAGCCAGCCAGACAAACAGGTTTCAAAACAGCTTTTATCCATGGGCTGTCAGACTCCTAAATACAACTACAATCACTCCATGCATACATGGAAACATATGACTGGTTTCTCCCTAATTACTTGTATAAGGACCATTTTCTATATTATTCATGTTGTATTGCATTTTTGTTATGGATAGCACCAGTAGAGACTAAATCAATTTCGTTATATATATGTACAATGACAATAAAGGTTATTATTATGACGATGATCCAGCTTTAAAATTATGACATCTGCATACACCTCCATAGTCACAGGATTACATTTCGAACCCTTCTTGGCAACCGGCTTGCATTTATGACCATTTGCAGTATCCCATGGACATGTGACTGCAATTTTTGGCATTTTTAAAGTGTTCTGGCATTTACTTTTAGTTTTTTGGGGGGAGGAAAACCCACCCATTGTATAAAACAGATTTGCTTAATGACCACTGAATTTGTTTAATAATTACCACAAAAATGAATAGTAAAATCAGCTGTGGTTATGTGGATGACTCACTTAACAACTGCAATTACTTACGACCATAATACAGAGGAATTATTGAGTTTGTCATCTGCACCTCTATAACTGTCTGGTTTGGTTCTGCAACCCAACAGGACAGACACAGACTTCAGAGGATAATTAGGACTGCAGAAAAAACAATTACTACCAATTTGCCTTCAATCGAGAACCTGTATTCTGCATGAGTCAAGAAGAGGGCTGTGAAAATATTTACAGACCCCTCACATTTCGGACATAAACTCTTTCAACTCCTACCCTCAAAACAACGCTATAGAGCACTGCACACTGGTACAACTAGAAACAAGAACAGTTTTTTCCCAAATGCCATCACTCTGCTAAACAAATAATTCCCTCAACACTGTCCAATTATTTACAAAGTCTGCACTACTATTACTATTATCTTCTCATCACTCCTTATCGCCCATCCCCTCCCACTTTTGACTGTATGACTGTAACTTTGTCGCTTGTATCCTTATGATTTATATTGACTGTTTCCTAGTATGACTTGATTGCTTACTGACTATTATTAAGCGTTGTACCTTATGATTCTTGACTCTTGACAAATGTATCTTTTCTTTTATGTACACTGAGCCAATTTGCACCAAGACAAATTCGTTGTGTGTCGAATCACACTTGGTCAATAAAGAATTCTATTCTATTCTAATTCTGGGCTCAATTATGATTGTGAGTCAAGAATTACCCATAATGGGCAGAAAATCAGTGTTTATTCCACCCCCATCCAACAAATCTGCTATAGATACACTATTGCTTCTTTTAAGTATATTTATCTGGATATTTGATTGTTCTTCCTCCCCTCTCCATTCCACTAGCATTATTATTATTATTATTATTATTATTATTATTATTATTTCAAATGCCCACCTTCTTCTTTCTCTGCATAATGTTGCTTAACAATCCCCAAAGGGGAAATGTCACACTTCCTGTATTTATGTTCCAGTTGGAACCCAGAATCCAATTATATACCCATTAAACAGTGGTAAAACACTCTCAGTTGGGAGTATGTCTTCTTTTCTTTCCAGAATTACATTTGCAGTATCCATTTACAACAATCCTGGAAGAACCTTGTGCCAAGCATCACTGGAAAAGAAAAAGAAAAATATTAACAAGAATAACTGCCATTTCAGACAGGTCCCCTCTTCCTTTCTCTACCCCTCCCTTGTGCAAAAAAAAAAAAAGTTGAAAGGATTCAGTTATTTTTAAATAGTAATTATTGCACACTACCCACACTATTTCAAAATCGGTAAAGAATTAATTAGAATCTCTCCATGGGGTCTTTTGGACCTTACGAAGAAACAAGGAATTGAAAAGGAAACTCCAACCTTAATGAAGCCTTTCAAAAATCTGCCAGCATTGCCCTTTGAAGGGCTGATTTACCACTTTGGGATCAGGTGTAAGGTTTACAGTTGGTTACAGCTCCAATTTCCAGAATGGTTCAGCTAGTGTGGAGCAGGGGTAGACAATCAAACCCATGAGGAATTTCATGGAAGGAAAGAATTCAGATGGGGCAGGGGGGTTGGGGAGAAAGAAAAAGGAAGAAGGTAATCCTGTAGAGCAGTGGAAGATAGTCATCTGCAAGTGACAGAGAAAATGGGGTGGCGGGTAGGGAAGGAAGAAGGCAAAAGGGGTCCAAGCAGGAGTGGGATTCTACCTGGTCGGACCAGTTCTATAGAACCGGTTGTTATGATTCTGCCCAGTTCAGACAAGCAGCAAATCACACTACTGGCTGGCCCCTCCCCTCCCTTCCCCCTCACTCCTTACCTGGCATGCGCGCCATCAAACTTGCCTGCTAAGTTGCTATTTTTACTTTTTTCCCCCCCACAATCATCAGCTGTTCTTCTGTGCCAGGAGATTTAGATTAGCTAGAAAGCAGAAATCATTGGATTTCTTGCTTTCTAGCTAATCTAAAAGCAGACCTGAACCTTCCTTAGGACTGAAGCTTCTATTTTTCAGTGCAGACTCAGGCAGCAGATTGCAGAAAGGTAGATCTCTGAGTGAATCTGTGATTTTGTGAGCAACTCAATCTGCCTGCCTGCTTTGCCTGATTTTGGGTAAAAGTTGCTCTTTTTCAAATAAAAAAATCAATATTTACATAAATATTTACAATATTTACATACAAGCCACGCCTAACCAGTCACATGACCACCAAACCATGTCCAGTCAGCAAGCCACACACAGCCAGTCACATGACCACCAAGCCACACCCACAAATTAGGCCACACCCTCAGAACCAGTTGTTAAGAAATTTGAATCCCACCCCCAGGTCCAAGGAGGTGAATCTGCAATTAGGCCCTTCAGAGCTTGGGCAAGATCTGTCCCTCAACCGTCTGCCAAGTGGAATGGAGGGACTGAGGAAAGGCAGCAAGGAAGCCACAAATATTCACCCCACATGATCCTACAAGTATTTCCCATTGTACTTTAGCTTGCTCAAGCATGCCTAATGAAAGAGCCCTCCTTTCATGGATTCATACCCATGATGCTAAGCCAGTGTTGCTGAACTTTTTGGGTTCGGTATGTTAAAAGTTCCCAGAAAATGCCTAATTTGAGTCTGCTGGTGTCTCCCCTCCTCCTCCACCCCAGACAATTCATAACAGAGTCACTTTGGATAGTGAGATGGGCAGCATAAACATTTAATAAATAAATAAACACATAATTGTAAATGTTTTTTTGGCTTTGTCTCTCAGGGAAAAGAAGAAAAAAAACCCTTCCTTTCTCCAGGAGGTCTGGATCACATGAGGCCTGAAGACTGGAGAATGTCTTTGCATGGCCTTGAAGCCTCCAAAATGAGTAGGAAAGCGCACCCCATTCTCACACGATTTTGGGAGGCTCCAGAGATCTCACAAGAGAAGGGCCCTCTCATGCAACTTCCAGAGGCCAGACGAGAGCTCACCACATCCCTGTGTGGCCTCTAGGCATGTCACCAAAAACGACATGGTGTGTGACAGATTCACTATCAAGGCACCAACCATTATAAACAAAAGGATTGGATTTATACACAGCATTCTAGGTCAAAGCCAAACAAACCACATGTTGGCTTTAAGCATTCTTACATGCAGTATTGCAGGCTACTTCTGCTGACTGCCAGCAGCTCGGCAGCTCAATTCTAACCGGCTCAGGGTTGACTCAGCCTTCCGTCCTTCAGCAAAATGAGGACCTAGATTGTTGGGGGCAAATATGCTGACTCTGTAAGCCACTTAGAGAGGCCTGTAAAAAAATTGTGTAGTCGTATATAAATCTAAGTGCTATTGCTATTTCTATTCTCACTTTGCACAGAGAGAGGAAGAAAGGGAAGAGGAAGTAAAACAAAACAAGGAAAGGATCCACTCCCTACTTTTAGGCTTCTGCCAGCATATTCACAGGTTGGAAAGTACAATCCTTTGATTCTACTCCTCAGAAGGAGAGCACATTGTTTTATTAGAGTTATTCTCAGATATATGACAGCCTGAGCGAATAAACTGGGAGCCCAAAAGAAAAAGACTCTTTTTTTTATTCCCCAATCCTTCCCAAGCACTTTTGAGCCAGGATACTTTCATGTTCATGCCTGACGGCCTTAGAACTCTGAAAACAAGCAGAAAACTCCTTGGAACATTCACTATGCTTTCTAACAGGCCAATAAAGAATGCAAATATGACACCTCAGGCATTGCCCTCCTCTTGAGCTATCCTGGCTTCTGGAGTAGCCAAATTCCCTTTGCTTCCACTCACCACAGGAAGGGGGAAAATAAAATGCCAGTGCCTTTCCCTATTTTCAGTATATGCTACCATATACAGGTGAAACTCGAAAAATTAGAATATGGTGCAAAAGTTCATTTATTTCAGTAATGCAACTTAAAAGGTGAAACTAATATATGAGATAGACTCATTACATGCAAAGCAAGATAGTTCAAGCAGTGATTTGCCATAATTGTGATGATTATGGCTTACAGCTCATGAAAACCGCAAATCCACAATCTCAGAAAATTAGAATATTGTGAAAAGGTGCAATATTTTAGGCTCAAAGTGTCCCACTCTAATCAGCTAATTAAGCCATAACACCTGCAAAGGGTTCCTCAGCCTTTAAATGGTCTCTCAGTCTGGTTCAGTAGGAATCACAATCATGGGAAAGACTGCTGACCTGACAGTTGTGCAGAAAACCATCATTGACACCCTCCATAAGGAGGGAAAGCCTCAAAAGGTAATTGCAAAAGAAGTTGGATGTTCCCAAAGTGCTGTATCAAAGCACATTAATAGAAAGTTATGTGGAAGGGAAAAGTGTGGAAGAAAAAGGTGCACAAGCAGTAGGAATGACCACAGCCTGGAGAGGATTGTCAGGAAAAGGCCATTCAAAAGTGTTGGGGACTTTCACAAGGAGTCGACTGAGGCTGGGGTCAGTGCATCAAGAGCCACCACACACAGACGGATCCTGGACATGGGCTTCAAATGTCATATTCCTCTTGTCAAGCTGCTCCTGAACAACAAACAACGTCAGAAGCGTCTTACCTGGGCTAAAGAAAAACAGACCTGGTCTGTTGCTCAGTGGTCCAAAGTCCTCTTTTCTGATGAGAGCAACTTTTGCATCTCATTTGGAAACCAAGGACCCAGAGTCTGGAGGAAGAATGGAGAGGCACACACTGCAAGATGCTTGAAGTCCAGTGTGAAGTTTCCACAGTCTGTGTTGATTTGGTCATCTGCTGGTGTTGGTCCACTGTGCTTCATTAAGTCCAGGGTCAACGCAGCCATCTACCAGGAGATTTTGGACCACTTCATGCTTCCTTCCATAGACGAGCTTTATGGAGATGCTGACTTCATTTTCCAGCAGGACTTGGCATCTGCCCACACTGCCAAAAGCACCAAAACCTGGTTCAATGACCGTGGGATTACTGTGCTTGATTGGCCAGCAAACTTGCCTGACCTGAACCCCATAGAAAATCTATGGGGCATTGCAAAGAGAAAGATGAGAGATATGAGACCGAACAATGCAGAAGAGCTGAAGGCCGCTATTGAAGCATCCTAGTCTTCCATAACACCTCAGCAATGCCATAGGCTGATAGCTTCCATGCCACGCCACATTGAGGCAGTCATTGCTGCAAAAGGGGCCCAAACCAAGTACTGAGTACATATGCATGCTTATACTTTTCAGAGGTCCAATATTGTTCTATGTACAATCCTTGTTTTATTGATTGCATGTAATATTCTAATTTTCTGAGATTGTGGATTTGGGGTTTTCATGAGCTGTAAGCCATAATCATCACAAATATTTATTTTATTTTTTATTTTATTTTTATTCATATTTATATCCCGCCCTTCTCTGAAGACTCAGGGCAGCTTACAATTTTTTTGGGATACAACCCAGTGTGCTCAGCAATAGCCTTCCTTCCATTGTATATGTCTGCTTATTCCTAAGTGGCTTTTTTACAAAGTCAGCTTATTGCCCCCAACAATCTTGGGTCCTCAGTTTACCTACCCCGAGAGGATGGAAGGCTGAGTCAACCTTGGGCCTGGTGGGATTCCAGCCTGCAATAATTACAGGCAGCTGGAGCTAATTGCTAGGCTATTAACAGCCTGCACCACCAAGGCCCTGTTATTATGACAAATCACGGCTTGAACTATCTTGCTTTGCATGTAATGAGTCTATCTCATATATTAGTTTCACCTTTTAAGTTGCATTACTGAAATAAATGAACGTTTGCACGATATTCTAATTTTTTGAGTTTCACCTGTATGCATGGGTTTGTTTTGCAAAACAAAACAAAACTCTTGTATAAGTTATGGTGCAAGGAGAAAGCTGCCTGGCCTTCAAGATATCATTCTTCCTATAGGTACATTTCCACTGAAAGCTGTGATGAAGCATAAGACCATAATTTACAGCCAGGTGCTTCTTCCTACAGTTGCACACTATGGCTATAGATTGTAATATTGCCTGGAGGGAATCATGGCTACTGGAAGCCATCAGTGGGATGCAGCAAATATTCAGTGCATCCTGCAGTATAGTAGGGAAAATCAAGCTGAGCAGGGTTTTTCCCCCCCCAGGATTATAAAAGTAAGTATTCATTGATTAGGTTCATAGCCTTTGAAATCAATTAGATGCAGGGAGTGGGGACTGCCAGAGGTGAAATGGTCCACATCACCCTTGGAAATTGCAGAAACTTTGTGACTGGAATTGCATTGCAGCTGACCTGGAAGAAAATCATTGAGCTTCTCAGGAGAACAACATTGTGAGAATATGGACATGTTGGACCAATGTTGGACCAGAGCAACTGCCATTTGTAGGGGCACCTTCAGCTCTGACATTAACTAGTTTGTGTAGGTTGTTTCACAGGGTTGGTTTTAGTCATTAATTCTTACCTTGACTAGAGGCTACTTGTGTGGCGTGGGAGGCTTTCATGACTGTGAGTTCCTAGCAACTCAATTTTTTTTAAAAAAAGGATTGTGGAGCATCCTGTCATTGCCTCTTACATAGATCTTCTGGGATAAGAGTAATGGGAAGAAGTAAAGGTAAAAAAAGTGAACTGTGCATGTGTGATTTCAGAAACAATGTGGCTGGAGGAGAATGTCCCACCTCATGCTTAGTAGTTCCAATCAGGTCGTGCTCTGTGCACATAGGCCAGGATAAATGAAAAGATGGGGAACAACAGCCTGCTACATAATTAACACAATATGTGAGTGACTCTGAATATTGGTATTTACACTGGGAGAGCAAAGGCCTTTTATAAACATTTAATGAGCTACTACAGTTAGAGGGCATCATGTTGCAGTTTATAAATGCTTTCTTGCACTTTAGCATAATATGTATGTATACAGTACTGACTATGAGTCCAGTTAAGTTCTAACTCTGGCATATTGTTTGCTGCCAGGAATTCTGGTAAGCCCTGTGTCTATATGTCCTAATGGAGATTTGGAGGCTAATGCTTGAGGTCTACATCACAGCCAATAGGCCATGTGGTTGGCTGGTAATGGCAGCTAATGCAAAATAATCCATTGCGGCCACTTTTTTCTCCACTCTCCAAAATCTCAAGTTTACCTAAAGTTACCCAAGTTCCTATGTTGTTTACATTTCATTTCTTTCACTTTTGATCATTGCTTTTGGTTCAAAATCTACATGTTCCACAAATCCATGCCAGGAGTCAGACTTTTGCATTGCAGTCCTGCTTGATGTGATACAGCTAAATCATTTCTAAGGTACTTGTGTTACTGGCTTGCTTCCCATTTCCTCAGAAATTCTTCTATGCACACCATGCTTCTATCCTGAAGGCACCGTGTCAGTTATAGGACAATCACAGCCACACAGTTCCAACAGGATGATTTGTGGAAGCTGTACCTGTCAGCTGGATTCATGGGCTTTTCTGCCCTCTCAGCATAATCATGTTTTAAAATTTCTAACCCCTTAATTGACATGACTTTAAAAAAATCCTGAGAATTATAATTTGATGAGGATTCTACAATCATGTTATTAATGTAGTTATATTATCCAGAACTGCATTTCTTTCTTTCTTTCTTTCTTTCTTTCTTTCTTTCTTTCTTTCTTTCTTTCTTTCTCTCTCTCTCTCTCTCTCTTTCTTTCTTTTTCTTTCTTTCCTTTTTTCTTACTTACTTACTTACATACTTACTTACTTACTTACTTTCTTCAACCTGGAACTAAGGAGAAACTTCCTAACAGTGATGACAATTAACCAGTGGAACAGTTTGCCTTCAGAAGTTGTAGGTGCTGCATCACTGGAGATTTTTTAAGAAGAGACTGGACAGTCACTTGTCTGAAATGGTATAGGGTCTCCTGCTTGAGCAGGGGGCTGGACTAGAAGACCTCTAAAGTCCCTTCCAGCTGTATTCTGATTCCTTTAGATGCCAAAGTGACTGCTAGATCTGTTTAAGCCTTAAGTAATGAGGCCACAGTTGTGATTGGAATAACAACAACAACAACAACGACAACAATAATAATAATAAAGGTTGGGATTGACAGGTAGACTTTACAGTACATTAGAATAGGAAGCTTGTACTAGATTTACTAGTCTTCTTGCCTTTGGATGGTAACAAACTTAATAACCAATTTGCCATTACTAGACACATCTGTCAATATCTTCCAAGTAACCTGATGGGATGAATTCAGGGGAGCCCTACATGGCCCACTATTTTCTCCAACCTGTCTCAGCACTGGGGAGGATTCTGCTGCTTAGCTGCTTCTCTTCCACTTTTTGTTTAGATATGTTCAACCATGACTTTTAAAATCTTATTTTACTCCTCAATTCCCCTTAAATAAATGCATGATAAGAAAATGGGGGAAGGGGTTTTTTCCCCCCATGAGAACAAAAATTTGTAATGTCATCTCCTCTCCCACACTCTCCCAAAAACAGAAAGAAAGAAAAAGAAAAGAAAATGTTCAATAGTGTTCTTGTTCCAAGCAAGCCCTTCTGATAGCTGAGTATTGTGTGTAGAATGGGATAATCCGACCGGTGTAACTACCGGTTCGGTGATTTTACATTTTGCTTATTTTATGTGGACTGCAATATTTCCTATAGATATGGAATTTTCATTAATAGAAGGATTAGTAACTTAGATATGGGTTAGAAGTGTGCCTTCGTCCCTTCTCCTTGATTCTCAGCTGATTATCATAATAACTTGATATACCTTTTTGAAATGGAGAGAAGAGAATAACTGATTCAGATTTGAAATATCCTTTGGATGGATAGGATTCTCTTTCTACAGGTACAGTCGTACATCAAGTCACAGGAGATGCAACTTCAACTGATAACTGCAGCTTTAAAAAGACTGTGATTGTAGTCCAGTTCTCCTCTAGCTTCTGGTTTGACTCTATTATATATAGTAGAGTAAATATTTCTCCCACTGCCTTTCTTTCTTCTACAGACTTGGAAAGTATTAGTTACTTCCTGCCTTGAGGGAATCGGCCTCACCCTTTTTCAGTATGTAAAAAAAAAACCCACACAGCTGCTTTGCTATACCTTACCGAAACTTAGGACAGAGCACAACGATTGGTTATAATTAAGACCAAATGACAACAACAATAAGAAAAATAACAAACTTTGGTATAGGAAAGATACTCTTAAGCTAGAAGCTGGGTCAATTTTCAGATTGAGCTTAATAATGAACAGATAATATAGCTTCTTTGCTTATTTGTTTTTCATTGTTCATGTGATGTGATCTTTGAAACAATTTTTCCCAAACTGGTGCTATGAATTGGGACCTGAAAAATAAAATATCCAGAACAGGGGTCTTCAAGCTTGACAGCTTTAAGACTTGTAGACTTCAACTCCCAGAATTCCTCCTCCAGTCATGTTAGCTCAAGAATTCTGGGAGTTGAAGTCCACAAGTCTTAAACTTGCCAAGTTTGAAGACCCTTGATCCAGAACCTCTAACTATCATTTTAATGGTAGCTGAAAGTTTAAGACCTGTAATCTCCATATGCAGGGAAGAATTTGCAGAGGGTCATCTTAAAATATTGTGATGTATGCAAAGAGAATGTTTGGCAATTGGAAAACTGAGATTTGAAGATGCACTGATGTTTTTCGATTATTGTGTTACAATTCTACATTCAAACATTTGCAGCACAAACTATCTAATTGGGTGGCTGTTGTTGGGGGAAATGAAAAAAGAAGTGCTATCATGTATACTCCCTGTCCCTCCTGAATGAAAAATAAGATATAAGTCTAATGAACAATAAATAAATCCAGGAAAGAAAATTGCTGTAGATAAAAACAACAGAGCCAAAATGTCTGTAAATGAACAGCAAATTATGCTTGATTCAACTGTTTTGGCATTTCTTGATTGTATAGATTTGCAAACATTAGTTAAGAAATCTAATAAGAAAGATCAACTGTTGAATAAATCTTAATTACTCACTGGATACCAGAAAAATCTCCTATCAAATACTAAATACAAGTGAGTCACATATGAAATATCTACCACATTATCAAATATAATTAGTCACTGTTTCTCGCAATAACATAGAAGTCTATTTGGGGCATGTTATAAACACTTCTGGACTCTTGATCAGTTTTTCCTCCAGTACTTTATAGTATGGCAACTTCTGTCTGAAATTTTGGCTGGATTATATTCAGCATAAAATGTTCTCATTTATTTAAATAGAAAAAAAAATTAAGTGCCTGTTGAATCTCTTTACTGGCACAAATGGGATTTAAAGGTGGTTCTTGATGACTGATTACAAAGGAAAAAAATGTTCATTTTTGTATGTGCTTAGGTTATTTAATGTTAGCCCTGGTTTAAAAAAAAGCTTTTAAGGCATAACTACTATTATTTTTTTACTGATTTCTTATACTTTTTTATTAAAAGGTTTTACTTACAAATACTTGTGTTTATCTGGTATAAAACATTATAAGGTATATTAGAATGCGTGATAGTTCTTATTAATACAGAAGTTGTTTCACCCCTTTCATGAATATTTGCAACTCTCTGATTCAAACATTTCCCAAACAGAATTTTGAGAAGATTTAAAAATGAATATATATTTCTGCTGTAGCCCAAAATGAGCTCCAAAAGTAATTGCCTTTTCTCTTTGGAGAATCTGAAGGACTGTTTAGCAAAAGGAAATTTTTGATATCAGATAAAGCCATTTATCATCTATGGACTGTTGTGATGTCAGCAGTTTCATTATTGTTAATATTATCAGTGATGTTTCTTCCTTTGAACATAAGGCAAATGTTATATGTCACACAGCCTATTCAGGTTAGCTTCATGTTTTGAAAGTATATAACTTTTTAATAGCTTTTTGAAATGAAAGAATGAAAAAAAACCGTAATAAAGGAAATAATAAAATTATTTCTCCCTTTTAGGAGATTTATCTTTAAAAAGCTTTAAATGAAGTCTTGCTGGGTTTCACCCCACGGTGAGGTGACATTTCTTTGAAGGGAGAATGTTTCTGTAAAAATAGTTTGAACTTTGTAATCCAGTTTAGCTTTTCTATGCATGCTGTGTTGAAATGAGAAAGACTTATTCTTATCTAGTTATCACTCCATTTCTTTCAGGTTCATGTAGAAGAACGTTTGGGATAGCTCTGCTATAAATGTGTGTATGCAAATATTTACAAAACTGCATCTCTAAGTATGTAGTTTCATGGTTTTTCCAAGGAGGGGGGAAGAATCAAATCTCCTTTGTAAAGATCGGTGGACTAATTTTGGAGCATCTTACAGTATGTGACTGCATTTGTTCAGAAACTTGTCTTGTGATGGAAGGATTGTCCTATTTCATTTGTATATTAACTGCTGTATTAATCAGGAATGTTGTTTTGGGGGAAAAGAGTAATAGTGGTAAAATAAATCAATTTTATAGGTAAAAAATCTGCATGTCTCACTGCCTCAAGAAAATATTGCCACAGTTCTTTTTAACAGACTTCTCTTTGTAAACGGAAGGAAAAAAATGATATCTTCATAAAAGTGTCATCAAAATTTATATGAAAGCAGAAATTTCATTAGCATGACTAAAGATTCTCAAAAAAGTGGATATGCTTTATATATAATTGGCAATTTCCTAGTACTACATCGTTCTAATAAATATAATATATACAGAATTTAGTTTAAATGAGCTGCCTCAAACTGCAAGATGGGGTAGCATATAAATGTAATAAATAAATAAATTGTGGGAAGACTAAACAATAATCCTCTGACCAATTAACTTCCAGAGAAGTAGACTGATGGGCTTGAAAAATTAAACAAATTTCATCCAGTTGTTTTGGAAATATCAAAACCCAGCCATGTGCTCCATTTTATTTAAATATTCCTCCAGGAAAAAGAGCTGTAGAGAAAGACTGGCTGAGAAAGGATGCTTCTCCATTACAATCACTGAATCCATTCACTCATTCAAATCATTTGAAAAGTCATGTAGCATAGAAGACGCATGGGACATGCTTCACAGACCCTGATTGCAGAGGTGGGATTCTACCAGTTCGGACCAGTTCTACAGAACTGGTTGTTACAATTCTGTGCAGTTTGGAGAACCAGCACCACTGGCTGGCTCCTCCCCTCCCCACCCGTCCTGCCCACGAGGCTTTCCTGAGGCCCAGTCAAGGGTGGTATTCAGGGGTTGTGGGAGGGAGAAGTGGCCTGAGAGAAGAACTGAACCTTTCTTAGGATTGAAGCTTCTATTTTTCAGTGCAGACTCAGGCAGCAGATTGCAAAAAGGTAGATCTGCGAGTGAAGCTGTGATTCTGCAAGCAGCTCAATCTGCCTGCCTGTTTTGACTGATTTTGGGTAAAAGTTGCTCTTTTTTAAAAATAAAATCTTTACATATATATTTACAATATTTACATACAAGCCATGCCCAGCTAGTCACATGACCACCAAGCCACACCCACAAATTAGGCCACACCCACAGAACCAGTTGTTAAGAAATTTGAATCCCACCCTTGCCTGATTGCATTGCAGCAGCAAAGTCATGCCTACTGCAGAATGAGGAAGGGCCTAGTGATTAAAGAAACCAGTTTTCTCCCAGCTTTGGGAAAAAGAGGTACTTCCTGGAGGAAGTGAGTGAGGATTCTGTAAATCTGAAATGGTCATATTTGATTCATTTAGTGTGTTTATGTGTGACCTGAACCACCAGTAAGGAGATTTGAATAGGTGGCAACCAAATGTTTAACTGTGTTTTGAGAGCAAAGCTGATAGGCTTCTTACTGCTAATTGTGTGTGGCCTGAAATAAAATGGAGCAGAAGAAGAGGTTGCCGAATTTAAATTGAGATCAAAGCTGCAAAACAATGTCTACCACTTGGGAGCAAGAGTGTCTGTTAAATCCATTTGTCCATTAAATTCAAATTAATTCAACTAACAAAATTGGCAATATTGCCTAATTATGTAATTTGCATTCTTATATCATTTGTTTTAATGTATTCCATTTATGCATTTATGCAAACGAAGGTAATTCACATAAACGACACAAAAGCTTTGATTATATAATTATGCAAATAACCAAAATTGGCACAAATGATGTAAATTATGTCAATTGTCTAGACAGGGGTGTCAAACTCAAGGCCTGAGGGCTGGATCTGGCCCACAGGGTACTTAAAACTGGCCTGTGGGCCCCCCCTGGAAACAGAGAAGGACCAGCCCAGGATGCCTCTGCCAGCAAAAATTGGAGCTCGAGAAGGCCACGTGCACCACCTGAGCTCTGTTTTTGCTGGTAGGGGGTTGCAGGAGGCCATTAGAGCTGAAAATGGAGCTCGAGAGCCCATTTTCGCTGGCAGAGTGGTTGGGCGACCACAGGCACCCCCTGACACGAGTGACGTTGAGCTGGCAATGTCCACCCTGGCCACACCCACTCCAGTCCCTTGAGGTCAAACAGAACTCTGAGGTGGTCCTCAATGAAATTAAGTTTGACACCCCTGGTCTAGACAGTCTTTGGAAATACCGGACTGTTCTATCATGGGGTGGTAGTGGCTGAAGTTTGAATGTAAACATAGCTTGTTGCACCCAAAATGCATTAAATGTGGATCTGTTGATTTATGGTTTCACTTTTCATTATTATTTAATGCTAGAAGAAACATTATAAAGTGATTTGCATGGAGTCCATTGTACCTGGAATGACTCCTGTAGAAAAATGTTGGCTCCACTAGTGTAAGTTCTGAAATTCAGGTCAGGAGACAAGTTTTGAAATTCAGTCTGACAACAGTAATGTAGCTACTTTATGTACTACTGTTTCCCAGACTTAAATTATCAGGAGTTTAAAATCTAGCATTCCATTCAATAAATAACTCTAAAGGAGAAATATACTACATGTGAGAAGCTTCACTGAACCTGCAAAGTTAGGTTGTTGAATGTTAAAACACTTCTGATTTAAATATTTTCTAACTGAGAGGATTATAAACTATTTTAATGGGCAATGGAGACAGAGGTTATCTTCCCTTTAAAGAATGACAGCTAAAAAAACTTTAAGGCTAGGAATAGATAGCTCTCTCAATGTGAAAATGCACATTGCTATTCTATATCAACCAGAGTAAAAGAACAAAGACCAAGGACTTGGTTTTTCTTAGAAATCAGGCAATGGATTATATTAATGCTATTAATAGATTAGCAAATTTGAAAACCACACGGAAAGAAATCTGGGTTTGCCACCAACTGTACACCAAAAAAGAGCTATAGCAAACTCAATTGGTTGACAATATATGCTATGTAGCCCTTTTCCCTCCTTCTTAAAGCTTTTTTTTAAAATCCTAGCGGTTCAATTTGCATGAAATATATGTGGATGTCTTACATACAATATATGGAAAGCTGATAAATCAATTTTCAGTATTCAACTATACCAATTTAAATCTAAATACGTCTATATTTTCATATCTCTAGTTCCCACTATTCTTACAAAACATTATGACAATAGGGAGAAAAAAACTCCCAATGAATTAATGTCATATGAAGATTTCTAAATACCTGCTTCTGATATTCATACATCATACTGTATTAGGCAAATCATAACAAGTGCCAAAAATATATCTAAAGCCATGTTTTAAGAAGTGATAGAATGCCAAAATTGCCTATGGTTCATTGCTCATTGATGCAAATGTAAGCAAATACTCATTGGCTGAAAGACTTTTTAAAGATATTTTCTCTTCCACATTCTTTTTTTAAAATAGAACAGAACAGAATTCTTTATTGGTCAAGTGTGATTGGACACACAAGGAATTTGTCTTGGTGCAAATGCTCTCAGTGTACATAAAAAAAAGATACATTCGTCAAGAGTCAAGTATTATAAGGTACAACACTTAATAATAGTCATAGGGTACAATAAGCAATCAAATCATACTAGGAAACAGTCAATATAAATCGTAAGGATACAAGCGACAAAGTTATAGTCATACAGTCGCAAGTGGGAAGGGATGGGTGATAAGGAGTGATGAGAAGATTAATAGTAATAGTAGTGCAGACTACTATTGTTACTATTGTTGAGGGAATTATTTGTTTAGCAGAGTGATGGCGTTCAGAGAAAAAACTGTTCTTGTGTCTAGTTGTTCTGGTGTGCAGTGCTCTATAGCATCGTTTTGAGGGTAGGAATTGAAATAGTTTATGTCCGGGATGTGAGGGGTCTGTAAATATTTTCGCAGCCCTCTTCTTGACTCATGCAGTATACAGGTTCTCGATTGAAGGCAGGTTGTTTTTTCTGCAGTCCTAATTATCCTGTGAAGTCTGTGTCTGTCCTTCTCTCTTTTTAAAAAAATATTTTTCTATGAAAGAGTTTTACAATACCAAAGATAATCCAAACTGAAATCAGAAAAAAGGAAAAAAAGGAAAGAAAAATGCCAAGTGCAAAAAAGAAGAAGAGGAATGAAAGAAGATAAGGGAAAATAAAGATGATTTAAAGAAGTGATTCCTGATGGCACTTTTAACAAGCACAGGCAAATTAATAGTCTCTAGGAAATAACATACAGGATTCACTTCTTTCCATGAATCCTTTATCCATTCACAAATCTTTGCCATTTCTGTCCAAATGTTAGCCAAAAGTCCATAAAGGATTTCCAGAAATTTATGAAACAATTTTTGTTTCAGCCAAGATCAAACAAGTCAAGTTTATATTCCTTTCTTTTGCTTCCGACAACATTAATCTTTAATTCATCAAGCTGCTCTGTTCAAATGTTCTTTCTCCCCCCACAAAATCTCTCCGAGGTTTTACAAGCTCTCTTTTTCAAATCCCAAAGAGCCTTTTTCTCACAGAAGTGAGATATCCTTAGTCCAGACTCAGCTGCTGATGACTAATACAACCTGTTGCTCTTCCAAGGATATTATTCCCTTGATCTCTATGATCTTATCCATCCTTGGCGGCTGTTGTCTTCCTTTTCCTTGGCCAGCATAAACATACTTTAGCTAGCAGAGAGGAATTAAATAGATAATAGTTTTATCTGAAATGGAAAAGAAAGTGTCGAAAACCTCATTTCCTTCTTTCTTCTTGATGGTTCTCAGGAACAACCAAAAAAAGAAATGCCTCCCATTCACATTCTCTATGATGACTGTGGATAAGAATATGGGTGTTAACGCAAGAGAATTTGTGCCTCTGATATTCCACAGTTTGGGAACCCCTGGCAGTTGAAAAGGAAAATTCAGACAGTGTAAAGATGATGAGGATAAACTGAAAGCCACATATATACACACCCCTAGACCACACATTATAAGACTATTAAATTCCCTAAGAGAATGCTTCATGGTATCAGGGGACACAGCAACCCACCAGACAAGAAAATGTCCACCTTGTTATCTAGATCAGGGGTCTCCAATCTTGGCAACTTTAAGACTTGTGGACTTCAACTCCCAGCTTTGCTGGCTGAGGAACTCTGGGAGTTGAAGTCCACAAGTCTTAAAGTTGCCAAGATTGGAGACCCCTGATCTAGACCAGTGGTTCTCAAATATTTTGGTCTCAGGACTCCTTTATTTTCTTGAAAATGATGGAGGACCCTAAAGAGCTTTGGTTTATGTGGCTTATATCTCTATCAATATTTACTGTATTGGAAATTAAAGATGAGACATTTTAAATATTTTTTATTTATTAAATGTATTTGTTTGTTTGTTTGTTTATTAAATTTATTGGCCGCCATCTTACCACAGGATAACTCTGGACAGCTTGCAATATTTTGCAGATCCCCTGAAAAGATCCAGACCATAATTTGAGAACTGCTGATCTAGAAAAAAAGTGTGCCTTGGAGAGCTACAGATTGACCATTGTTACTGGCTCATTAATTATGTGGAAACAGTTTACCAAGAAGGAAGGTGTGCCAGGACTTCTTTTTCCACACAAGAAGTGCTGCTGTGTTATAAGGCTGGGGAAAAGGGAAGAAGCCACTTGCTTTGCTGGTGCCATGTTGGAACCACCTCCAAAGCCCTTGAAATATTGTATTTGATTGAAGGAGATTCTAACAGTGATTGTGCCTTCCTCACAGGATTGTTGTTTTGTGGAAAAAAGGCGTTCAGAGCATTGTGTACCTGAGTTACACAAAAATAACTCAAAAATCTAAGCTTACTTTCCAATCCAGTTTAAACTTAGTTGTTTCCCCCACCCCAATTCCTTATCTATATGAAAATCTGAACAGAGTCCAGCCAGTAAAGTGAATATAAACCTAACCTTTACATAATATTTAGCCTACAACTAAGGATAGAACTACTCCCTATTACATATTTATGTTTCAACGTAAGCTGCAAAGCGTAACTACCCTTCCTGGTTTAGTAGGAGGAATCAGTTAGGGAAGAAACTGTGAGCTAAAAGTCAAATACGTAGAGCCAATGAGAATTTGTGATGTGTCATGATTAAATAATTAGATAATTTTTATAGAATATCCCCAAAGTCCTTTGCCAAGGCCAAACACCCAAAGAAAGGCCATTTCTCAATGGCCCCTGATGTACCTGCACTCCCAAGTTGCCTTTTCTGGGCCCAGTTCTCCATCTACTTGAAAAGTCAGTAGTGTAACGTAGTGCATGGAGACGGTGTTGGTCGCACTGGTGGATGATCTCTGGAGGGCACGGGACAGTCCTGGTCCTATTAGATCTCTCAGTGGCTTTTGATACCATCGACCATGGTATCCTACGCCTCGAGGGGTTGGAGTGGGGGGCACCGTTTTGTGGTGGTTCTCCTCCTACCTCTTGGGCTGTATGCAGATGGTGTTGGGGGGGGCAGGGATCAGCCCCGAGGCCCCTCCTTTGTGGGGTGCCTTGGGGTCGGTTCCCTCACCCCTCCTGTTCAACATCTATATGAAGCCGCTGGGTGAGATCATCCATGGTTTTGAGGTGAGGTATCATCAGTATGCTGATGATACCCAGCTTTTTATCTCCACCCCAAACCAACCCAGTGACACCCTTAATGTGATGGTCCGATGCCAGGAGGTAGTGCAGGTCTGGATGGGAAGGAACAGGCTCAGGCTCAACCCAGCCAAGACCGAGTGGCTGTATGTGCCAGTGTCTCGAGTTGTCCAGGATATTCCACTGTTAACTATGGGGAAGAGGTGTTGCCCCCGCATAGATAGGGCACACAACTTGGGTGTCCTCCTGGATGCACGACTCAGTCTGGAGGAGAAGGTGGGAGCTGTGGCCAGGGGGGCATTTGCCCAGGTTCGCCTGGTGAGCCAGTTGCACCCCTACCTGGACCGAGATGCCCTACGTACAGTCACTCATGTGCTTGTCACTTCCTGTCTGGACTACTGCAATGCTCTCTACATGGGGCTGCCCTTGAGGACCACCTGGAGGCTTCAACTGGTCTAGAATGCAGCGGCGCGGATTGTGATGGGAGTGTTCCAATACTCCCATGTTACACCCCTCCTGCATGCACTGCACTGGTTGCTGGTTGCCCTCCGGGTGAGATTCAAGGTACTGGTTTTGACCTATAAAGCCCTCCTTGGCTTAGGACAGGGATATTTACAGGAGACCCTGCTGCCAGTGACTGTTTCCCATTGTCCTGTGCGCTCTCACAGACAAGGCCTCCTCGGGGTTCCGTCAGCCAGACAATGTCAGCTGGCGACCCCTAGGGTAGGGCCTTCTCTGTGGGAGCACCCACCCTTTGGAACCAGCTGCTCCTGGAGCTCCAGGTGGCCCCTGACCTCCACTCCTTCCATCGGGGCCTAAAACATGGTTATTCCAACTCACTGACCTGGACTGAGGGTGGGCTATATGGGGAGTTTTAAGGATTGTTTTTAGTGTTTTAATTATATTTTGGGTTTCTACTAGATTTAATTTCTTTTCAATTGTATATTTGTATTGTTTTTACTGTACGCCACCCCGAGTCCTTAGGGAGATGGGGCGGCTTAGAAATCCAATAAATAAATAAATAATAAATAAATAAACTTTGGAGTCAGCCTCTGAAAATGCATCAAAATCTAAATATAGCTGTGAAGTACATTTGTTTTGATTTACTGAAAAGCGGCCATCTGCAACTTGGGATCTTTGAACAACAACAACAACCACAACAAATAATATCCTAGGAAAAGAAAACAAACCTTGAAAAGCTGTATTTAAAAAAAAAGAACACACAGAACAGTGATGGATTATCTCTGTTAGCAAAACAAACTTCTTTGTTCAGTTGGGGAGATCCCCTGGGATCCTATTCATGTAACAAAGTGTCTGTCAATGACTATTCACTATTCAAAATGCTTCAGTCATACAGTAAGTCAATAAGGATGGAGGAGAGTGAATGGAATCACCCAGCTTGAAATAGCTGGTTTTTGCTACGCTAAAATGCCATATATCTTGACATCATCAGGTAGTTCATACAGCTCCATATGACAGAGGAACAAAGATGAAACACAAGAGCAGACTTTGGGACTCCAAACCGATTGTTAATATTATAGGCCAGTATCCAGTCTCCAACAACAACCAATTGAAGACATTGGGAGGCATCTTTGAATAACAGTCTATTCCAAGTCCTGACAATTTCCTTCATCTGGTGGAAATGATTTTTAGATTTACTGTGTATTTTGTTTCTAAAGTTGTGCCTGTATTCATTCCTTGCTTTTATGGAGGCCCTATGCATTCTCTATGACTTTACATCCATTTCTCTCTCTCTCTCTCTTTCTCCCCACCCCACCCCATGTTCTTGAGCCTTATTGTCAAAGACTTTTCCCATTGTGATATTTGGAGAATTTATAATTAGTTGTCAAGACTTTCATAGGTTCTATTTAAGCCACTTTGTGTTTCATATTTATTTTTTATTTTATTTAGGTTTGTTTAAAGTATCTCCAGAGAGGAAAGATGGAAAGAAACAAGACAGACCGTGGTATGTGGAAAGCAATGTATTATAACTTTGAGGAATGGGAGAAGCAAAATACAATGAAATGTCAAACAATATTTCCAACACATTCATTAAAAAGAGAAAGCTCCAAACTGTTACAATGATTCCAATTATTATTTTTTAAACAGAGGTATACCAACTGCAAAAATCTATTTAAAGAAATAATTTTAAACATCTGTAATGTAACTAAATTTTAGATGGTCATTCTTGTACCCAAGAGTAGATCTAGACATTTGGCTACTCATAGCAGAACAACAAATGAGACAGATCTGATAGCTCTAGAAAGGGTTTTCTTTATCATAAAGAGAGTCAGGAAAAATATGATTTTTTAAAAAATGATGAAAATTATATGATACATTACCCTATCTAAGCTGGTTTTAGAGTCTTGGATGGAAGGAATCCCTGTGAATTGAATAAATATGTGGCACTGAATGGAATTGTCATTTTTCTTACATGGTCCTCTCACCTATAATTGCTAGAGCCAAAGTGAAAGATCTTGAAGGACATTTAGGTACAACATGGTCCCCTTTGTAACAGCTGGAGCCATTAAATTTGGCTGGGGCAAACATGTGAAAGTTTTGTTTCCACTTTTTTTTATTCTTCATAAATGGAATTTAAAATCTTTGCATATGGGGAAAACAAACCTGACGTTTTCATGCATCCTTAAGAAACTCCTTTCTCTAATCACCTTTAATGATAGAAATAATTACTCACAGCATAAATAACAATGCCATTATAAACGTAAGCAACCAACCAGTCATTGTTGGTAACAACTGCTTTTCCAAAATAATACTATAAGTGGAAGCTAACCATCATTGTTGCTGTTTCATGAAACTTGAAGGCATTCTTTGTATTCTGCCTGAAGAATCCTGCAGAGAGGGAGCTGGTAGGATCCACAACTCCACACACATGAAGCTATGTGAACAAGGGATTGAAGATCTCTCCTATAGTCTACTCTGGTTGCTCACATTAGAGACTGCTGATCTCTAATCATTTCTGGCTGTCCAGTGCATTTCAGCAGAGTGGGTGTGCTCTAGGTGTCATCCATTAAATATTGCCATCTTCTGGGACCTAGGAAGCTTGCCTTTTCTGTTGCAACATACACACACACACACACACACACACACACCATGAAGAACACCTTCCAAGAAATAAGGATGGGACCCTCTCTCCTGGGGTTCCAGAAAGCCTTGGAAATCTGGCTCTGGTTCCTAGCCTGAGCTGATGTTTGTCCTTGTTTAATGACCTCTGTTTTGTTTTGTGGATTTTGTTAGCAAAGCATTTTACCCTGCATTGTTTGTTTGATTTAACATTTCTAGCTGTTATTACCTTTCCTGTACTTTTATATGCCACACAAAATTGGGCAGCCAATAAATTTAAATGGCATTAATTTAATTGTATTGTATTAAATGTATTATTAAACACCATGTTGAGATCTGTAATGTCCCAGATCCTTAGATAACATCTTATATATCTGATAAGGACAGAATCAATACAGAAGTGGGGGAACACAGTGGAACAGAGGGTAATAAATTCCCTATTCATAATCTTGCTTTTTTCCTGAAATAATATCTAGACCATAATCTACTAGTGAACTTTTTAAAAAGTTGAATTCCATTCATTGAGGTCTACAGACTGTTCCAGTAATAGAAATTGACCCCTGAAGCAAAAAGGGTTAGACGCATTAAGAAAGCTTTTCCTTGCTCCCAAGAGAGAGAGAGAGCTTTCTATTTTATGTTCCTCTGGTAAGAAGCATGGAGAAAAGAATACAAAATATACTGTCATCTGGAATATGCAGATATGAGTATAACAAATAAGAAACGTTTCCTGTTAATAGCTGTGTTTATCAAGAAAACATTGTGAGTTAATATTTATACTACTTAAAAATCCATCCATCTATCCACCCAAATTTCTGGTTGCAGTTGTCTCTCGGGATTGTGTGCTGTGCTGGTTGGACAATACCTGGGAGAAGACAACCAGTGCTCTAGGTGTGTAATAGGGAAACCTGATTTAAATCATTCAAAAGGTTCATACGATGATCAATGAAGTAATTGTTTCACAGAAAAATAAAGTGGAGATTCAATCCAAACGTGATAAATTACATCAGACTACCTGTTATCTATAGCCAACTGGAACTTCATGATCAACATGTCTCCCCTGCCAGGTAATCCACTGGTTAATGACCCCTCTTTTATTTATACTTCCGGGGCACACTCTGATAGCTTTTATTTGCACTTTTCAAGATAAATGTATTTCTCTAAAGCGAGCAAAATTTTGTCACCTTATGGGTAGCCAACAAATGGTTGCTAATAATTTTTGTTGTTAGGGGATGTTTTTGTGTTGTTTATTTGTTTGTATTTTTATTGGACAATGATCAAAATAAAGCTCACTCATTTGCTTACTCTCTCTGTCTGTCTGTTTGTCAATGGGAACTTGAGCCTTGCTAGAAGAAGAAGCCGACTATCCAAAGGCTCACCATGCTTGTCTTTCTGCAGGCAGCTGTAGTGTAGCAAAGCTGGCAAATGACAACAATTTAGTGAGGAAGCCAATGGTGACCCACTAAGTTTGCCTTGATCTCATTTGAAATTAAACCAACCGCTTCCTTCTTCCATCCGTGCCCTTGTTTTCCACAATTTGAGCTTCCTGTGATGTTTAATTATAAAACCTGTCAGGTACATACTTGCTCATTGTGTTGGAAAGGAGGAGATTTGCGTCTTCAGTATCACTTATTGCATGTTAATTAACTGTGGCTATTCCCATTCTTGTCCCTACCCCCCAATTAAAGATAACATCAGCCAATAACCTGAGAAGCTCTCTGGGGACTTTCAATCATGGTTGATGTGCCGGAACTTTTGCCTTCCTCCTGGATTACTTTATGTCACCTCTCTTGCCTCAAACAAACAGGACCAAAGTGGCAAGTTGAAACAGCATTTCATGGCGAAAGTGCAGGAAATTAGACATCTTTGGCTTGGACACAGTTTCCAGCCCCACTGTGCTTCAAGTGTCATAAATTTCAGAGTTGAATCACTTGAAGTGGTTGAACTTGTTTTTGTGAGGTGAAGAGTGTCTTTGTTGAGGGAAGGAAACAATTTTAGTGGGAGGGAAGAAGGGGCAGGATCAAGCCCCAGGAATTATAGTTAAAGGGACACATGAAAGACCAAGGTTAGTGTCCATGTTTGAAGGTTTCAGGATGAACATATTGTTTGTATGTTTGATTATTTAAACAGTTTCTATAGCTGCCAATCTCATGGGTGACTCTGGGCAGCAAACAATGTCTAGTAACTGGGAGATGGTGAGTTCAAGTCCCACCTTAAGTACAAATTCAGTAGGGTGACCTTGGACAAGTCACTCCTCCTCAGCTCTAAGAAGAAGGAAATGGCCAACCACTTCTGAAAATCCTTGCCAAGAAAACTGCAGGGACCCATCCAGAATATTGAATGGAAGAAAAATTTACTTTGTATCTGGTACTTTGTAACCAGATCAGTGATGCCCTCTCCCTGATGACCCAGTGTGTGGATGCGGTACAGATCTGGATGAGCGGAAACATGCTTCGTCTCAACCCGGCTAAGACTGAGTGGCTGTGCATACTGGCATCTTGGCCCAGCCTGGATTGTCCATCTTTGACCATAGGGGGAGTGGTGTTGCCCCCTGTGGATAGGGTGTGGAATCTGGGGGTCCTCCTAGATTCACGGCTCCAGTTGGAGGAGCAGGTGGGGGCCGTCGCCAGGGGGGCCTTTGCCCAGCTCCATCTAGTTCGCCAACTACGCCCTTTCCTGGACCGGGATGCCCTGCGCACAGTTACTCACGCCCTTGTTACCTCCAGACTCGACTACTGCAACGCTCTCTATTTAGGACTGCCCTTGCATACCATCCGGAGATTGCAGCTGGTGCAAAATGCGGCGGTGCGGGTGGTGATGGGAGTTTCCCGGTTCTCCCATGTTACCCCCCTCCTGCGCTGCCTGCATTGGCTGCCGGTTATGCTCCGGGTGGGGTTCAAGGTTCTAGTTTTAACATACAAAGTCTTTCATGGCATGGGTCCTCAATATTTAAGGGAGCGACTCCTGCCGACATCGAGTACTAACTGCCCTGTGCGAGCACATAGGCAAGGACTCCTTGGGGTCCCATCGGCCGGCCAATGCCGGTTGGCGGTCCCCTGATGACGAGCCTACTCTGTCGCAGCCCCTGACCTCTGGAACCAACTTCCCTTGGAGCTCCGCCTGGCCCCTGACCTCCGCACCTTCTGCCATGATTTGAAGACCTGGTTGTTCAACCAATCCGGGCTGTGACCCAGTGGGTGGGGTGGTCTTATTTTTGTATTATTGTAATTATATTCTCTTTGGGGCTTGTTCTAGTTTAATTCCTTTTTAATTATTTATTGTGTTGCTGTTTTAGTTGTGAGCCTCCCCGAGTCTTCGGAGATGGGGCGGCATATAAGTCCCAATAATAAATAAAATAAATAAATAAATAAATAGTTATCCACTGCTTTAGTATTTATTTATGCCCTGCGCCAATGTTGTATGAGAACCACCGTTCTTATGGTGAGTAGGCTTGATGGCATGGCTACTTATTACACATTCAGTTCCACTGAAATTTGAAGGACTGTAATAGCAACCAGGAACATAAGTATCCACATATCTGCTCTACTCTCTGCAAAGGTATCTTCAAGCTGAATTACTCCAGAGCTTTGACAGCTATGCTTTAGAGCAGTTTCTGGAAGGGGAAAGAGTTCGCATGCACTTGCAATCCTTCTTCCCTGATTAATTTACTAACTGTGAAAGCAATGCCCACATCAAACAGATTAATAAAGTCTGATCAACACCGTGTAATATCAGAGTGAACAAAATGTCTTACAAGTCTCTGAAACTGTCCAAGCTAATAATTTCATTACCATGATGATTAGGAAAATTGGTGGATCCCCTTGCGTTTTCCTTGCTTTAATAATGAGAGAGAGAAAATAATGACTTTGCATTCATGGAGCACTTTCCATCTGGGCAATTCTACTCAGATAAGCCTTTGAGTAATTCCCTGCTACAGATTTTTTTTATCCTAATTAATCGATGGCATGGTGAAGTGTAGGGAGGTTTAATGGCATCAGAGGCACATACTACAAAAGAGCTGTTGTTCAACTGCCAGGGTTAGATGAACATTTTCATTTTAAAGGTTACTAGTACCTCATTCCTTAACACTGCAAATTTCTATAAGGTGGGGAGGAGGGAGAGGAGGAGGAAGAGGAGGAGGGATCCTAATTGCTCCACCTGTGGTGAGGTGAGATTTTGTAAGATTTTGCCTATAGAAATGCTTAAGAAGTATATTAAGATGTTTTAAGGTGAAACCAATAATGCTTAATGGGCATTATTACTTCAGAACTTCAGTTCTGCCTTGGTAAGAAAGGCTGAAAAACACTTGTCTAATAAAGGAGAATATTTGTAGCTCAGAGTTCAAATGAGTGGTTCAAACAGTTTGGTTGTTTTCTTGCAGATGTTTCATTACCCAAACTTGGTAACATCATCAGTGCTAGTGATGATGATGATGACTAGAACTGATGAAGTTACCCTGTTATCAAGCTCAGAAAACATTAGACCCTTAAGGAAAGTCCACAGCTACTTGCCTACAAGGCATTTGGGCTGCTCCTTGATTGGCTCTGCATTCCTGATCCCATGCTGCTCATCCTCTTTCTTGATTGTAGCAATTCATTTCCATTCCCCATTTATTCCTTGGTGCAAGAAGAACTACTTTGAAGCCTATTTATAATTGGAAATACAGAAGCTTTGTGGAGCTAATTTCATCTGCTTTCTGCTGCCTTAGCAGGTCCTGAAAGAGAGAGGTAGTTTAGCAGCTTCCCAATTCTATAGAAGTCCAGATGAACCAATTAGGAGTAAAGCTGGCAAGATATTATCAGTTTTCCTCTTCTCTTTAGCATGGAAGGCTAGTTTGGAAAGTCCCAAGCTGCTTGTTTCCATCCCCTTTTGTCTGTTTTGGTGTTTCAGCAGCATAAGGAAGGGCAGTAATTATTCTTGGGGTTTCTGAATTGATAGAAATGAAAAGCACTAGGATCATTTTCAAACTGTTTTCAAAGAACTCTTTTGGGAAGAGGAATTTTGGCAATGTAGAAGTGTCCTATATTAGATCACCTTTCTTCACCACCTAGCCTCTTTAATTTCATAAGACCAGAACACACATAAATCTTTAATATACCAAATGTGTAGGCCGAAGAATAATCTGGGGGAAAGAAATGTTGAGGAAGGAAGTGCATTTGGAACATACAATGGAAGATCATAGCCCCAGGGTAAAACACTAATTCAGATTAACCTAAAGCAACAAACAAAGAAAGCAATCTTACCCAGTATATGAAGAATTGTTAATCATCAAGCAAACACAGCAGCCTTGGGATTGTAAACAAAGGTCTTTCTGCAATGTAGGTGAAAGAAGGTTTCCTGATATTTTACTTCATCCTGAGAAACATGCAACCCTTCCCCTAATTCTGAATCTGAGGTGGACAATCTGTGTTCAGGCAGGAAGGACACACTCCATTCCTTTATGTTTCAGTCTCTGAGGGTCATCTGAGATCATAGATGCTGGTGAATATTGTTGCCAGGGAGTGGTATGAAGATTTTCCCCCCAGTTTCTTTAGGGGAGGGATGGGGGAGGTTTGTGCGGCAGGTTGAGTGAGTGGAAGATTGAATTACCTGCCCCAGCAATCATCATTACAATGAACATTTTGTATATTATGTGCAAGATTCGTAAGGATTTTTAAATGTGTGCATTGCAATGAAGAGTTAGATCAAAAGATGATGATGCCTATGAAAGTCAGGAACTTTGGTGTTTCTTATACAACATTATAAATGAACAAAGAGCAATATTTTAGGGTTTTGTTTTGACCACAATATCCCTAGTTATCCTCTACTGAACTGAAAGAATAGGGTGTACATTGCATTGGAGTAACATTGGAGTAAGAAATGAAAAGAGCACAAAGACTGAGTTATTTCTTTACTTAGATGTTCTTTAGGTACCAGTAGGATGCATCTGATAAACATTCAATGGCAAAATTTTCAAAACATTCAGCCAATCTGAAAAAGAGTGATTTTTTTTCTTTTATAATGTTTTTATTTTACTCAAAAGATTAAAAAACAAAATCCAAAAGAAAAAAAAATAACCAAGACAAAACAGGACAAGAACATTAAAGGAAAAGAAAGGATGGCTTTTTTCATAGAATTGTATCAGTCTGTTCACTATATTGCTGACTTACTGTATTTCTAGAGTTTCTCAACATCAAAGCTCCTCCAAACTCTATTATCACGATGAAGTAAGAACAAAACATGAGAATTTGACACCCTGCAGAATGTAGCTAGGACACAAAACGCTGAAAAATTATATGTGGTCAAATGGGACCACTGGTGGAGTTTCTTCACTTAGGAATTTTCTGTGTACAGTTCATGTCCAACCTTGTATGACAGTGGTTCATAGATCCTTCACAAGTAAAAACAATCCTGGGGATATGAGGAGGTAATACTATAAAAAAATTGCCCTGGGGGGATTAAACAGTAAGTATTTAAAAGCTTAAGTGCATTAAAGGACTGAAAGAAGTCAGAAGGATAACAATTGCAGGCGTGATGAAAATGACTGTAACAGACATTATGGCAACTGTGTTATGGGATACAAAAGGGAGGGTGAGACATTTAGAAAATATAATTTAAGTAGATGAGTCAACATTACTTACAAATACATATATAAACCACCAATGAGCAATCTGATTTTTCATTACATTAATGGAAAAGAAGCTGAAGTAGTATCTAAGGTTTATTAGTTGACATGTATGTCCACAATCATGATAATGTGGGTGTAGATGCTTCTTTGATCAGAGGAAGTGTTTATGAAGCTCTCAATCTTTGATTGAAAGCCTACATAGAACCATGTCTTTCTTTCTTCTTTCTTTAATTACATTTATATGCCGCCCTTCTCCGAAGACTCAGGGCGGCTTACAATTTTTGGAGCACAACCCAATGCGCTCAGCAATAGCCTTCATTCCATTGTATATGCCTGCTTATTACTAAGCAGCATTTTTACAAAGTCAGCTTATTGCCCCCAACAATCTTGAGTCCTCAATTTACCTAACCCGAGAGGATGGAAGGCTGAGTCAACCTTGAGCCTGGTGGGATTCGAGCCTGCAATAATTACAGGCAGCTGGATCTTAAGAGCAGGCATTTAACAGCCTGAGCCACCAAGGACTCATGTGAGAATTGTTTCAGCTTTCTTCACCTTGCTCCTTTCCAAATGTGCTGGGATTAACCATGATCACTGGTAATTCTGGGAATTGCATTTCAAACCATATATACAATTGAAGAAGCCCGGTCTACCTTGTGTTTCTGCTAAAAGTCTCAGAACACAGAGACCAGAATTAGATGCATCTGTGAGCCAGAAGAGTAATGCTTGTAATGGATTTAGGCATACATTGTTCATTAAGAATAGTGACCCAGAGATCTTCAACATCCAGCTGATGGTAACTCATAACTTTCCTCTCTTTTGTCCATGCAGGTTGAAAATGATAGAGACTCAGCAAAATCTGATCAGCTATAGCACAGGTGTTAAACTCGATTGCTGGATCGTGACATATTGTGACTTTTTTTTTGCCTTTGCAGAGCTGGGATGGGAGTGACCTGTGCTTGACGTATCCAGCCAGTGGGTCGCCAGTTTGATAGGTCTGAGCTACAGGATCACAAGCTGTACAGCACATGTAGGATCAGTCTTTTGATCTTGTTTGATCAAAATATCAAACCCAGGCTGAATTCTGACTAGGATATTTAGCATGTTTGGTAGTAGTATAATTTCCCTAAAGCCAAAGAAACCATCTGAATTGTGACAGGGTTTAGATCAAGAAAACAATATGGAGGAAAAGAAGGACTGCTCTGTTTTCATGAATACTTTCAAGCTTAACCAAGTGGGGGATTTGGTCATGAATCTCCCACTGTTTTATTTATTCCGACCCTCGGCTGGCACAGAAAGCTAAATAAGGAAAACAATTCACTCTTTAGTTTTGCCCTCATCTAAAAGGACAGAAAATGGTTTGGGTGTAATCCACTCTCTGTTTCTCATGACCTACTTGACTTACAAAGATTCGAGACTACTGTACTCAGTCTTAGTAAAAGCATAATAATGGTCTCTGATGAGAAGCAACACTTTTTGCATTCTATTCTGAAATGCAGAATGTGCTTTTCAGTTTCAAAAACTCAAAAAACTGGACATTAAATATATAGATTATTTCCATACTTTTACAATGTGTGTGTGTGTGTGTATCAACCCATCTTCTGTTAGGCTTTCATGTGAGTTGGACAAAATGCTACTGCTTTAAGGAATCCACTCCTTGATGCATCTCTTTCTTTATCTCATCTGGCTTGTGTAACATACCTCAGCACAACCAAAGGTGGAAGTGCCCTTCTCTAAAATATACCCATTTGGTTTTCAAGTTGGGCACTAGTTATAATCCTGGGAATGAAAAATCGGGGTGGCATTTGTCATGTAGAAAACCCCAATGCTTTCAGAGGCACCACACAAAACCAGACATGGCAAAATGTATCTTTCAGGTCTTATCATGTATCTTACCACATCTGCAGATAGCCACCTTCTTTTTTTTAAGGTGATCCATTCCCTGCTGGGAATGGATGGGTCATTAGAATATGCGGGTAGTTCTTGTTCAGCAATCCCTCATTCAGTGACCATTGAAAGTTATGACAGCACTGAAGAAGGGGACTTATGACTATTCCTCATAGTTGTAGTCATCACAGCGTCCCCACAGTCTCGCGATTGCAATTTAGGCAACCAGCTTCCAATTATGACATCACAGCATCCCACTCTCATGTGATTGATATGTGCAATCTTCACTGCTGGCTACCAACCAGCAAAGTTAAGGGGAGAAGGACACAAATGTTGATCTTGTGACTTTAGGACACTGTGACCATGCAGGATTACCTAACAACAGCGAGTAGAACTATTGGGATAAGTCGGTGGAGTCACATGATGTTGCACTTTATTAACCATGTTGCTTAGCGAATGAGTTACCATTCACAATTACTATTGTTAAGCGAGGACTGTATATGACATTGCTGTGCATGGGGATTCATTGGAAACATGTGTCTAATCTACCATAGCTATTTTATACAACAAATATGGCAAACCCTTTGCACTGCTTATTCCCTTCCCTTTTAATATTAAACTGACAATGGGCCACACAGTTTATATAATTTCAGTATAGTTAGACCATGTATAACTGACAGACTGGATTTTATCATAGATTTTAGATGTTATTTATTATTTTATACTGGCATTTTTAATTGTATATTTACTGAGTGTTTTTATTTGTTCTGGTCTCAGGTCTATGACTGTAATAAACTGAATTACTGTGAGGAATATTCTAAGCATCTGAGAGATAAAGATCTTTAGATCCACTTGGAGTAGGATTGTGACAAGAGGTAGGCTGCACTTTTGTTGAGAAGGGATTCACTGGTCATGAGCACCCACTTTGGGGCTGAAACGCAGCTTCAAACAGGCAGCTAATTGACTCAGGCAACACTGGTGAGTATAACAGGATGGCGTGGAACTCACCTGGGCAGCCTGAGTGGGGGAAAAGTTAGCTATTTAGGGAAAGCATAGCACAAGGGCAGGTGGGAAAGCCCAGCCAGAGATCACAGCTAGGGGTTTGCCCAAACCTCACTGACCACGCAGCAGTCCACCACTGGTTGTGATTGGTTAGGTCCAATTGAAGTACAAGAGGAAGAGTATGTTGAGTTATCTGGAAAAGTCTGACCCAGAAGACATGAACTGCTCTTTGGGACTGTTAAATCAGCTACCAGTTTGTTACAACTTGTCTACATGAGGTTGCACTGTGCTAGATGAAAGTGGTACACAATGTAGGGGTATCTTTGGACTCTAACTCCCACACAAAGAGCCAATACAAAAAAGAGTATGTGGCCAAGAAGACTGAAGTTTTATTTAACTTAGATATGGTTAGCTTATTAATTCTCCCTCCCTTCAATTATTTCCCTACTTCTCCAATTAAAAATTACAGTTTCCTGAGATTTTTTTTCTAAGAAAAAATCAAGTTTATATTTTTAGTCTTGCTCGTGACACCAAAGTTTCCTGATCTATTGGGCTAAGTACTATTTGAACACCTTAGCTCCAAAGTTAGCATCAGTGTAACTATAGGATCAGAAGACTGAAATATAATAAAAAATGCATCTTTGTGATTGCACATAGATTTGACTTTTAGTAACTATAAACTTCCTTTGTCAACTGTATTTGATTTACAACAGTTACCTTGCATTTGGCTTGTTTGTATAAATCAGGTTTATAACTCTAATTTTATAGAGAAAGCACCCATGAAAGGTAGTTAATAGCTGCACATACTAATTCTAATAAAACTGAACAAATGACAGAAGCCAATTATTTGCTGTTTTCTTGCTGAACAGCTTGGAGAAGTGACAATAGGGGAGGTCATATTTCAACAGCATACATTAAGTGTGGAGCTGTGTTCTCTGAGATACGTGGGGTGACGGCTCTGTGAAATTATTTCTTCCTCCTTCTTTTACCTTATTTTATATAAAAGTATTAAGTACTATTATTAATGGTAATGGCCACACTTTCCAGGTTCTGGCATCATTCAACAATATGTCATTGGGGTAAGAAAAGGGGCATGGAGGAGGGGTGTAAAAATGTCAAATGTTGCTGATGGAGTTTTGATCACATTGTCCTCTCAACTCCCAGATGGCCTTGGGTGTCAAGGGAAAAGGAGGAGGAAGAGGAGGAAGAGGAGGAGGAGGAGGAGGAGGAGGAGAAGCTCATAAAACAATATCTCTTTCAGAAAAAGAGAAGAGGTAGAAAAAGGTGGCACCAGCTAAAATCCTCTTAGTTAAAATTTTGTCTCTAAATTTATCAACACAAATAATCGATTTGTATAGTTTTATTAGAATAGAATAGAATAGAATAGAATAGAATAGAATAGAATAGAATAGAATTCTTTATTGGCCAAGTGTGATTGGACACACAAGGAATTTGTCTCCGGTGCATAAGCTCTCAGTGTACTTAAAAGAAAAGATACATTCATCAAGACTCAGGAATCATAAGGTACAACACTTAATGATAGTCATAGGGTACAATAAGCAATCAAATCATACTAGGAAACAGTCAATATAAATCATAAGGATACAAGTGACAGAGTTTCAGTCATACAGTCACAAGTGGGAGAGGACGGGTAATAAGGAACGATGAGAAGATTAATAGTAATGGTAGTGCAGACTTTGTAAATAGTTGGACAGTGTTCAGAGAATTTGTTTAGCAGAGTGATGGTGTTCGGGAAAAACTGTCTTGTGTCTAGTTGTTCTGGTGTGCAGTGCTCTATAGCGTCGTTTTGAGGGTAAGAGTTGAAACAGTTTATGTCTGGGATGTGAGGGGTCTGTAAATATTTTCACAGCCCTCTTTTTGACTCGTGCAGTATACAGGTCTCATAATTTAGTAGTTTCTCATAACTTAGTAGCACAATCCTATGCATGTCTACTTAGACCCATCGTTTAATCTTAGTCCTGGCTCAAGGTTCACAGAGAGTGACTCTTAAAATAACCATGTTTTACCAGGGGTGAGAGTTTAGGCTTTTATTTTTCTCCACACAATTTTCAGATGATGAATAGTGTATGTTTTCTGCTGTTCTGTAGAGCAAAGTTCAAAAAGTTCAAAAATGCCTTTGACACGGGTGTTACTTTTCTGCTGAGCTATCAGGGAGAGACCTCTACACATCTGAGGAGTGAAGGTGCAAAAATAGAATGAAACAAAAAGGTGAGGAGAAGAAGAAAGAAAGTCCAAGATGGCAGGTGATACTTTACTGTTCATAAAACTACTTCAGCTAGAAGGCTCCATCAAGCTATAGCAAGCATTCTAAACCCCACTTCATTTTTATAGCATCAGTCTGAAACATTTATGGCAGGGGGGAAAATGTCCTGAAAATCAGTTACTGCAAGCACAGTTTCCTTTCTACAGTATGTACCAAAACATCTTTGCTTGCTTTAGAACAGTGGTCGCCAACCAGTGGGCTGGGTACCACTGGTGGTCCGTGAGAATATTTTGGTGATCCACAGAGAAATGTCATCCCCAAAGCACCCCCCCCCAAAGCAATTAATCCAGGCTGCATGAGAACACAAGGCTTGCGTCGGAACAACACAAGTGAGCGAGCGGCGACCGGGTGACCAGGTTGGGGGCATGGCCAGCCAGAAATTACTGCCAGTTCAGCCAGCCACGCCAAATCCTTGCTACCAGTTCGCCCAAACTTGTGCAAAGCAGCTGAATACCACTTCTGGTGTGCATAGATTTGAATGCTTTATTGAAAGAACAGGTTATGGTGAAACTGGGGAAAATAGGGATACATACAATGAGAACCAAATACAAGATAGACAGTATTAAGTTACTGCTGAATGTAACAATTAATAAATACAAACAATTTAAATCTCACCAGTGATACTCTGTGTGGGATGTGGGTTTGTCCTTGGATGACCATGTGCCACAGATTAAGATGGATGTTTCTCTGTGCTCCTTTCTTCTCCAAATGTTAAAGGAAATGGAGTCTGGCTTCCCAGTGTGCACTTGGTTTGAGACTGTGGGCTGATGGGTAAAATGGGTTGGGTCAGCTTCAAACAATATACTTGATATTTTGTCTCTCTGGCCACTAGATGGGGCTAGAGAGCAACAACAGTGCATAAAGTTATATGCTGGGGCATGACAACCAGAGTTGCATAAAGAAGAGCTCATCTATCTGAAGAAGCCCTTTGGTTGAAGCCTGTTAGGCATTCTTCATAAATATTTCTTTTACGGCCCAATTTGATAGGAGCACAGTAATGATCTTGGATAAAATATACAGCAACCATTAGTAAAACATACAATAGACTTGGCCCAGGAAAATAGAAAGTGTGAGAAAATAACTCAGGATTGCCCCATCTTGATTCTCCTTGGTATAAGAGGGAAGCAAGAAGAAATGTGGTCAGGCTTTCAGGATTCTGTTATTACATCCTACAGCAACAACAATAACAATAACAAAATATTATTTGCACTATTTGTTTACTGACCTGGCAAATGTTAAAGGGCTGACATACTTCTAAGTCTGGGGCTTTTTTCTCCCTTGCCCTTCTGCATCTTCAAGCAGAGCCTCCTGATGCTTAAATGGGATGTCTACATAGTGGCAAGAGAATGGAAAAAGGCTAACTATTGCCACCTTCTTCCACTTCCTAGTGCTTCCTGTATCCTTGGCATTGCTGCTAGTCATCTTGCCCAAATATTAAGCAGATCTAAATCCTGCTTATCATTTTTTAAAAGATTAGTCATGGTTAGCCACAGTGGGCTGGAGTCACAGTGTGTGTGAGTTGAGCAGCTATATATAAACAATAAAATAAAGTGTTGCTGCCTGAGCTGCAATGCATTGCAGAGGGACTGAAATAGCAAATGAACCAGTTCTTTTTGGTAAATGCACACCCCATTACTTCCTGGTCAGAAGAAATGTCATGAATATGGAACCTGCATTCAACCTCCTATAAGAACAATATTCTCAGTAATGTGTAATACTAAAAGATCCAGTTTATTTAAACTAGCTCCCTGTGACATGTAAACTACTTACCAGGGAGTCAGCTGAATTTCCTCCTGAGACTTAGGTAATGTTCTAGACAGAATTGGTGAAAATTAAACTTCTCCAGGAACTTCTGACTTTGTATTCTTGCTAGTTTTTATGCCCACATACAGCTTATGTGAAGGTTGTGGTTGAAAAAGGACAGACAACTGGCTTTCAGTTCTGTATGCGACAGTAGCAATTTTGAGTCTCCACTTCAGATGTTTAAAATAGATTTTCCTCCATACAGTTTGCCTGCTATACCTGGGCTACAAAATTCCAAATGACAGCCAGCTGGCAACAAGAGGTTTCTGAATCTCTCTGTCATGGTCTAGTGGCTGTCCAGATTTTGCAGTCTAGCTATGTTAGCCCTAACACAGGGAAAAATAAGTTATTAAGGCAGGAAATGGAGTGGGACATGACAGCTTCCCAAACTTGCCATCCCAAAACGGGTGGCAAAAATAAAAAAAATAGCCATTGCCTGACCGAGAAATCTGTTTAGTGGATTGATTCAGCATGTACTATTAAGTCATTGTTGACTGTTAGCAACCATATGGATATTTTTTTCTCCATGATGATCTGTCTCTAACCTGATCTTTCAGGTTTTCCTCATTCCTCCCCTCCCCACCACCATCAAGGAATGTACTCAGTGACCATCTAGTAGTCCAACCACTTTCCTTCCTGCCATCTCTTCTTCTTTGTCCTTCCACTTTTCCCCACATTAGAGGCTTCTCCAGAGAGCTAAATCTTCATATAAAATGTCCAAAGTGGAATAATTTGAAACCGACTGTTTGTGAAGGAATGACTAAGTTATTTCTTATCACGAACATAGACCTGATGTCACATGGTATATTACATTATATTAGGTATTACCTGGAAAATGGAGGATAACAAAACAAAATATCAAGGTGCAAGAGGAGTAAAGCTTCCATATGTAGCAATTGTTAGATGGCTGGGAAAGAATCATAATCACATGCTTCCCCAAGGCCCCTAATGTGATTTGTTTCCAACAGATGTAGTTAAGTCTCCTTCCTACCTCTATTCCCAGAGTTGATTCAGCAGGCCATCCAGTTGCCTTTCTTTCCTTTCACTGAATTGATACAGAATAATATGTGCTCAATATCATGGGTCAGCCTTTTTCTTTAATTAAAAAAATAGCTGAAGATTTCAGAAAATGGAGCAATCTAAGACTCTCTTTTATGGGGAGAATTGCATCAATAAAAATGAACATATTACCAAAATTACTGTTTCTATTTCAAAATGCTCCAGTAAAATTAGAAAAAAAATTTGTTAATCAGTTGGATAAGTTAGTATCAAAATTTATTTGGCAGGGAAAAAAGCTCAGAATTAGACTGAAATTGTTACAGGATGCTACTGAAAGGGGAGGATTTGGTTTACCAGATTGGGAAATATACTATAGAGCGGCCACTCTGACCTGGATTAAAGATTGGATAAGTGTTAAAAACAAAAGAATATTAACATTAGAAGGATATAACTTACAGGCAGGGTGGCATCCTTTTTGTGGCAGGACAAACACCAAATTCATGGTTATTTCCAAAGGCACAAAATTAGGCAGACCTTACTAAGTGCATGGAACAAAACTAAATCTCAATTCTACGTTGAAATACCAACTTGGCTATCTACATTGGAAGCGTTAATGTACCCACATTTATTGCGACGAGGACAGGTCATTACATATGAGGACATATTAGATGAGAAGGGAAACTTAAAAACAAAACAGGAGCTGAAAGATTTGGGATTTGAGATAGAATGGTGGGCCTACTTACAATTACAATCAAGGTATAGTATAGATATGAAAGAATGGGGTATTAGTAAACGGAACACAGAATTAGATAAAATATTATTAGGAGCAGACAAGAAATAGATTGAAAATTTTTTTAAAGTACTATTGGAATGTAAATTGGAAGAAGAAAAGGTGAAAGAAACGATGCTGGCCTGGATGAAAGATTTTGGATACAGTATAAATCTGGAAGATTGGCAAATTTTATGGGACAGGAATAGGAAAATTACTCTGGTGGCATCATATAAAGAAAATTTACTAAAAATGTTTTATTGATGGCATATCCCACCATCAAAACTAGCAAAAATTTATCCAAAATTATCTCCTAAATGCTGGAAATGCAATAAAGAAATTGGAACTTATTACCATGTATGGTGGAAATGTGAAAAGGCCCAAATATATTGGCTGAAAATCAGAAACTGGTTAGAAGTTCAGACCGGAAATTTTCTTATTGGGAATTAATGTGGGGAAATATAATAAAGAGATAATATATTTAATAATCCATGTCACCACTGCCGCAAGACTAGCTCTTGCCCAAAGATGGAAAGAAAATGATATGCCAGAAGAGATGGAAATAATTAGAAAAATTTGGTCGTGCGCTGAAATGGATAGAATAACTCAAGAATTAAAAGACAAGACTGAATCTGATTATTACAAAATTTGGGAGAAGTTTTACCACTGGTTTAAAAAAAGAAAGGAGTAACTCTAGCAAGGATGATTAACATTTATGTACATATGTAAATTTATATTTTTTGTTACGTATGCACCACGTTCACTGTTTTTAATGGTTTTTTTCCTGTTTGTTTTTCATTAATAAAATTTATTTTAAAAAATATATCATGGGTCAGCCTTTATCCCATTGCCTATCCCATCAAAGTCTGAGATTTTGTGCATTCTTTTTCTGATATCTTTGGAGAACACCACACTTGGGTGTGGCTATCCCAGCAATTTCAAATTTGAATCCTCCTGTCAGATCATTTTCCCATCCACCCACAGTCTAGTCATAATTTCAAAAGTAGATTTGCCATTTGTATAGTTGGATAGAAAAGTACCAGCCCTTCCGTTTGTTGAGAGTCTAAATGAAAAGAAAGATAAATATATCTTCTGCAGGTCTTGAAAAGATATTTGTAGTGTCTTCTTCCTTCTCTTTGGAGAAGTAATTTTTTGAATAGTTCAAATGCATACTTAAGCTTTGTGTAGGTGGGATCTGAGTTCCCCAATTAATAATTCTAGCTAGAGTATTGCTAAGAATATATGGCTAGAGTATTCTAACTATAGAATACACAACCATGGTTGCAGCCCTACTTCTATTTATATAGCCACTTAATAGTACAGACTCGATCATACTTACTGAGTACCACTGAGTACCTCAAATATGAATTGATTTCCTTATTTTCATTTTAGTTATTTTCAAGGAAGGGTGTCTTTAAAAAACATTGGACTACTTTATTGATTACTTTATGTGACTCTATAGATCCCACCATAACTCAAATCTGCAAACAGTCTAATGACATGGCAAGCCATATTAACCAGAGGAATATTTGATCTGTTCTAGTTTTCCCTTGGACATTGCACTTTTAATAATCTCTTTTACTGCAAGGTTCCATAAGTTTCTTTGAAACAATATGCAATACATTTTAACTGTGCATGTAAATATGTAAATGTTTTAACCATTTCCTCCTGCAAGGGGTATAAAGTACATATAGCATAAGAAATGCTATTGTAGAATTAAAGAGATATTTGTATCCTCCATTGAGATTGTTTTCATTAATAATGACAGAAAACATAGACTAGAAGTTAAACTAGCAATGATTGCTGATGAAAAGAGTAGTTGAATGTTTCCTCTTCCTATATTTCTATAAGTACCTAATATTGGGGTGAGGACTCCAACCCCTTCCCCAGAAATTTATCAAACTATCAGCATGCTTCTTCATTGACCATGCTAGTAGGGTTTAGCAACATCTGGAGAACTAGGGGTTTCCCATCTCTGTTCTAGTTAAACAAAATGTATATAATATTTCTCTACCCTCATTTTTTGCTATCTGAAGACTTACTCTGAGTAACTCGCAGCACTTGGTTGCTCTATATTTTACCAGAAGTGGAATGTCCCACCAGTTGCAGTTGTTATGACATGCAGTGATAAATTTGTGAATATGAGGAAGAGTTTATCAATGATCAGATCCTCTTCAGACGGTAAGATTATTCTTACTGAATTAGGTCCAGTGTTTCACTTGTATTTGTTTTGTTGTTGTTGTTGTTGTTGTTGTTGCAGTTTGAGCCTGAAGGCATGTTTGAAAACCTCTGGGTCCAGCCTCCAGCCATCAACAACATCACTTTGTAGCCTTAATGCTCTTTCTTTTGACTTGATGCTGAAAGGCTAAGCAGTGTGACTTAGATATCCCCCGGCAATGTCTGTTCTTGGATTTTCAGATTTTATTCTTAGCTGTGTGTGCTAGTATAGAGGTAACAAACAGCACTGGGAATGATCAATCTTCAACTTTATTTCAGCCATCTCTAAAACTGGATGCCTGACCACTTCATTAATCAGTACTGGTCACCTTAAGAATGACTATACTTTCAGATTTTTTTAAAAATAGGAAACAACTCTTGAAATGCGAGATTTGGGTTCCCTTAAAGCAATTTTCTTTGAAATAATGTCAATATTATTGTATTCAAATGGTGAAGAACTTCAGAGCACATTGGACAACTTGTGCTGTCAGATCACAAAGATGCTGTTTGATAGCATTTCTGATGTCTCTTAGTGACTGCCAGTTCAGTAACCATGTGAAAGTAAAAATCTCAGACCTTCCAATATCACAGACAGAGGTGGCTATTCAGCAGTTTCTGACCAGTTCTGGAGAACCGGTAGCGGAAATTTTGAGTAGTTCAAATAACCGGCAAATCCCAGCTCTGCCTGGAGATTTTACAGTATTCTCCCCTGCCATGCCCACCAAGCCATGCCCACAGAACCAGTAGTAAAAAAATTTGAATCCCACCACTGATCTCAGACCTTCCAGTATTGCTACTTATAGTACATTTAGGGCAGCTGTTTATGCATATGCTGTTTAAAAAGAAGAATCAAAAGCAGTGGTGGGATTCAATGTTTTTTACTACCGATTCTGCGGGTGTGGCTTGGTGGGCGTGGCAGGGGAAGGATACTGTAAAATCTCCAGTCAGAGGTGGTATTTGCTGGTTCTCTGAACTACTCAAAATTTCCTCTACTGGTTCTCCAGAACCGGTCAGAACCTGCTGAATACCACCTCTGATCAAAAGAAATAAAGGAAACTGAAGGCTGGTAGGTTCAACATTAGTTATGGAAAGAAAACTCTTTTTATATATAGATAGTCTAGAATGAGATTAGACTTCTAGACTTTTTTTGCATGTTTCAATAGGCAGGAAGGCAAAGGTGATCTAAAAGATTTTATATTCTTGGAAAAAGCCTTGGAGAAAGTCACTCACCAAAAACTCCTGAGTGAATTCACCTACTGTGGAACAGGGGGAAACATTCTCTATGGATCAGCTACTAGTTGAGAAAAAATGGACAATTCTCACACTGGTGAGATTTGTGTGGTAGAGTTCCTTATGGGTTTTAATTTATATATGGATGACCTGGAGTTAGGACCCAGTAGGGATATATTCTATTCTATAGATACCTGAATTTTGTAAAAAGAAAATGACTTTAAGACTTCTGTCAGGAATTTTTTAAAATTGAGTTTGGTCTTCAGAATCACAATAGAAACAAGTGTAAACTGATATGTGTTGACCCAAACAGATCTATCATTCTCTAATACATTAATAGGATCTAATTTAGCAGTGATTGATCAGAAAAAACAATCCTGTAATATACTGGGCATTAAGAGGTAAGTGTAATACTGTCAAATCAATTTGCAGCTGCTATAAAAAGGAAAATTCCATGGTCAGAATTATTAGAAAGAGAACGGAAAATAAAACTGCTGATCCAATTATTTTCTTATACAAATCTATGTATTGTATATACTGTTGGTCACTGTACCTTAGCAAATAAAACTAAATTAAAGGAGTGAAGCAGATCCCCTAGAAGGAAAAAGTGTAATTGGGGCTCTTTAATATATATAATAGAGATGTGAAATTATGATTAGTATCCATAACATGGAGAGAGAAAATACACTAAATATTTTTTATATTTCACATACACTGTGGAATTTACTGCCAACCATTGTGATAATGTAGCCAATTTGGATCATTTTAAAAAGAGCCTGGAGAGATTTGTGAAGGACCAGGCTATCAATGGCTGCTAATATGGATGGTTTCCTACCTTCTGAATCACAGGAGGCATGGCTATTTATTGATTGATGGATTTACATTTAGAAAGACACTCAATTCCTTTGTGACTCTGGGTACTATACAATGAAACTCAATAAAAGCTTTGCAACCAACCCAAAAGTACAGAAGTTCCCAAACAATAAAAATATAACTCTCAATCCATCATTATCCCCACAGAGACTCACTAAACTCCCTAATCCAGCACCTGGGGGAAGAGTCAAGGCTTTCAAAGACTCATTTACAAAGACCATAGTAGTAGCCATTCAAAGCTTTGGGAAGTTGGTGTTCAGACACAGGCGCCATGACAATGGAGACCTCTTCCTGGGTCCCAGGAGGTAACTCATTTAATCAATAAAAATAAAGCTTGCCAACTGTCTGATTGTATAGGAAGGGCAGGAAGTCCCTCAAAGAATCAGGCTCAGTGCTATGAAGGGCTTCATAGGTGATATTCAGCTATTCTGAATTTTATCCAGAAGCCTACTAGCAATCAGTGTTGCTCACAAAGCAGATGTGACACATGAGCATAATATAGCTTGCCCACAACTGCTCAAGCCACTGCATTCTAATCTGGCTCCCAAGTGGACAGCCTCAAATGCAGTGTGTTGCAAGAGTCCCAAAACAAGCTGACCAAAGAATGTGACCATGAAGAGGACCTTCGGGTCCAGGAATGGGCACAAGTCACACATGGGATGAGTCTGTGCAAACAAGGAGTAATTGCAAGTCTAGCATCTCTTAAACTGCTATAAATGATGGTGGAAGGAATCTACTGTCCTCCAATCAGGTGGTGAACTTCCAAATATATCTCAGTTATTAATATGTGTGACCCAGAATCCTGATCTAGATGGGTATATGGCACGATCCAGCAGGTTGGTTTTTTTTTTGGCTTCTATTTTGTTTTCATATTCTGGGCTCATCTGTACCCACAGAAGGCAATTCTGACAGGATAATAGAAATCCTTTTGTCTTCTTCCCGGACTGTTCTCCTGACTTTTGAGTGTTTCTTGCTTTTTAAATAATTTCTTGCTAAGCAATCAACCCAAAAGAAAAAGGAAATCCTTTTACTGTTCTGCTCTTTATAATTACTAGCTGAATTTAAGGCAGACAGATTTACTCCACAAAGGCATCCATACAAAGTATCTTTATTGGTTCATCAGGTATCCTCATATAACTCATGGTTACATCGAGATTCATCTCAATGTCCAATTCTCTGCACAGCTGACTTTCTGGTGTAAAAGGTTGGTAATCTCTCATCCCGTATCGAAGGAGCAAGGAGCAAGGAGGTGAGACTCCAGCATGATGCTGGGTTCAGGCAAGATTGAAGGAACTTCCCACAACCCAACCAAGGGTCAATTCAGTGACCAATCAGGATTACAGATGTGGCCACATGATATGGACTACATTTCCCAGGATACCTTAACTACATTTACCATGATGCATTCCCTTAAGGGGACAGCTCCCAATTCCTAACTAACTATGCCAATTCCCTATTAACTATAACTGGCTGGACAGCACAGAAAGGCTAGAGACATTTCCAACCATTCAAGTTCAAATGCTCCATCAAACCACTCTGCGACTTTTTGTACTTGGCTTAGTATCACAAGCAAATTTTGATATGTGAATTTTAGTATGACATGTGAATCCTACTTCTGGTTAAATAAATCATGTCTTGGTATATAATGTGAAACTAGATAGCGAACAAATCCAGAAAGAGACATTGGAATATGTTCATTCTACTCAATGTAAAAGATATACAACCGGGAACTTAGTCTCAAACGAAACTTAGTTGACACCTTTAATTTAGTTACTTTGTACTTTGCTGCTGCCTGTGTTCAAGGTTGTCCCTGAGCTCTTCCAGTAGGTCATCCTCCATGGGCTGGTTACTCTGCTTCCTCCTGTATCTAAGAAACCCTCCAGATAAAATATCCTCAGATTCTGTACAAAGATATCCCGCCTAAAAATATCTACATCAAGCCTATTGGGTTAATTGGCATCAAAGTGGAGAAACTAAAGATTTTAACTTGTTCTAGTACAAAGGCAAACCCCTCATTAATAATTTGCCAACATATTGACCAAAATAGTTGCCTGTATGAATGGTTATAAATCAGGCATAGGGAAGGATAGTCTGGCACTCTGCTGTTTAATGTACGGGGCACCTTGTGTTAGCTGTTCTGCATAAAGTCAGCCATCAAGTAGTTAAATCATTCCTCTTCCCCTCCTTTCATGCCTCTCATACACAAGAGATCCCTTGCTCCTTCACCTTTTCCCCATGCAGAACCTATTACCCACACAGAGGTCTTTCATTCAGTCCATATGCTTCATAGTGCTTTCCAAGAGAATAATGGGGCTCCTACTGCCATGCCTGTACAATTAACCTCTGGTCTTTCAACTGTATTTTGATACACTTGAAATGCTACCTAGAATTTCAACCCCCCCCCCCTGCCTATTAACCAGGCCAATCTGAGAAGCAGATTTTCTGTTCCTCTCTTCACTTGAACTGATTCCCACAGCAAGGTCCTGGTGCTATCACATTTTTCCAGGATTCCTTTGTGTTTGTTTCTGGGAAATAAAAAGTCGAGGAGGAGAGAGATTACAACACCTGTCCAGAGCTTTCTTTAATGTAGGTCTACACTTTGGAGAGGTTCACGGCTGGGTTTTGGGATAGCACTGCTCGTAAATCTCAGCCTAATCTCCCTGCTGCTGTCTTCAGTTTGCTTCTTGCACTCATAATGTATTCTTTAATGTGTCATGAATGTTATTCACTTTCAGAGGATAATGCTAGCTTTCTGGGTTTTTTAATATGTTTGCCAGGTAACTGTGTGTGTATGCATTCATGAGTGCATACATGCACATACATGCATGTGCATGTTTCTGTTCTTGGATAGCATTGAACATTCCTGTACATTCATGAAAACTATGCCTTTCATTTAAATCATATTAAGTAGATAAATTGGAGATGTACATAATTGCCTAAGTGATGATTATACTGTAACACATTTATTATTATTATTATTATTATTATTATTATTATTATTATTATTATTTTATTTTATTTTATTTTATTTTATTTTATTTTATTTTATTTTATTTTATTTTATTTTATTTTATTTTAATTTTATTTTATTTTATTTTATTTTATTTTATTTTATTTTATTTTATATTTGCTTGTCTTTTCCAGTTTAACATAGTGGTTAAAGCAGGGGTGTCAAACTGTGGTTGACCTTGGGGCAGCCAGGTGTGGCCAACTGGGTGGGTGTGGACAGTTTGATGCCACTCCCCAAACTGTTGGCATGTTTCCTCTTTGCATTGGATTGACCGGACTGAAGCCAGGCTGGCCTGATCTTTCCTCTTTGCATTGAGTAGACCAGGACAGCCCCGCAGGCTGGATCTGACCACATGGTGGGCTGGATTTGGCCTGTGGGCCTTGAGTTTAACACCCCTGGGTTAAAGCATCAGGTTAAAAGCCAGGAGACTGTGAGTTCTACTCCTACCTTAGGTGCAAAACCAGTTGGGTGACATTGGGCCAGTCCCTCTTTCTCAGCCCTAGGAAAGAGGAAATGGCAAATAACTTCTGAGAAGCCTTGCCAGAAAAATTGAGGACTTGCCAGGCAGTCTTCAAGAATTGGTCACAATTGAATGGAAGGAAAGAAATCTGTAAAACATTTGTAGTCTTCCTGGGCTGAGACCTGCCCCCTAAATGTGGGATCCTTCGTGTTCTCTGAGCTTGGTTGTTTGCTAGCAGATGTTTCATTAGCAGACCAGATAATATCTTCAGTGCTATAAAGGAGTGGGGTTTGCTTTTTGATATATACAAATGGCTTGCCCTCTCAGTTTTGGTGTGGATGTGGCTTCTCAAGAAAATAACTCTCCTACCAATACTGACTGGGCAAGCTACTCTATATACACAGGGAACAAGCCTCACACTCAGTAGCACTGGTGATGTTATTTAGTCTGGTGACAAAATGTCTGTAAGCAAACAACCAAGCTCCGAGAGCACCAAGCATTCCCACAGTTCAACTCTGATATTCTCTTCTGTTGCTGCCTGTCCCCTAAATTCCTAAAGAATTGTGTTGCCTGTCCTGCAAAGGATGTCTGAATGTCTCATTCTCCAGGTGACCTCAGTCCTTAGCTGTGAGAATTTCACAAACAGTGTACTTGGGAATCAAAAAAGAAAAATTGTTTTACATAATACCTTTTGAAAAAAATACAGAATAATGTCTTGACACCACGCTAACACTATGGGTTCATTCTTGATTGTCTGCTTGGCATTACGACTGAATGGATTCAGAAAACTCAGAATGAGCCCTGATACATTTCTATAGAGCCACATCTGAATATGTTGACTTTCTACATTTTTAAACAATAAAAAAGAGCAAGATATGCAACAAGTGTAATCAATCACCAAAGAAATCCAAGGAACAACAGAGAAGAAAGCAATAGTTCCAGATGAATAACAGCAGCATTTAAATCCTAAAACACATATATCTAAATCCAGACTGAATGCTGATCTATTATTAAGATGTATAGCAAGTGACTTCATTATGTATATTATTGTTGAAGGCCAATCTTGAAAACTTTTCAGGAGACATTGTTTGTTATGTATGTAGGTTTGAATGTTATTGGTTTATTTGAACTGTTCTTGTAAAATGTCAAATGGTATTGGTTTGAATAGTGCGGGAAGAAACCCTGCACTCCCATTGGCTGGCAGCTACGGCTGCAGGCTATAAGAGGCAGCCGTAGCCAAGCCAGGATGGGTCCATTCGAGCTGTAGTCTCTTAATAAACTCTTTGCTGGAACTCCTCGCGTCTGACTCTTCATGCAAACTTAACATTGTTAATTTCATAAGTATAATTCATTTCAGGACTTGAAGAGACTCTTTTGTTTCTAGGATCATTTTGCAGGATCTGGCAGAAATTACTCTTCAATTGTTAAACTTAATATTAAATCACCAGGGGATTAGATTGGTGAAAAGTGAGTCCTTTCCTTGTAGGTATGGAATGCTTTCTGCTAGTGCAAGACCACCATTGGACATACAAAAGTCATTGTCCAATATTGATAATATGACCATGAAAAAATATTTGATAAAATAGTGGACTATAACACAAATAAATGCATGAGCATTTACATGCATAGAAAAACTTGTATAGAGTAAAGTCTTGGTTTAACAGACCTTGGTTTGGGTGGACACTGAGATACAACACTGTGGTTTCAGACAATCTGCACCATTACTCAAATGACATCAATGAAATAGTCTATAGAACCGGCTGTTACAATTCTGTGCAGTTTGGAGAACTGGCAAATTGTACCACTGGCTGGCCCCTCCCCTCCCCACTTGCCCCTCCCCTCCCCACCCAGTCACTCCTTATCTCGCATGTGCACCATCAACTTGGTTGCATTGTGCCTTCGCCTAATTTTTGGTAAGTTGCTATTTTTCCCTTTCCCCCCCCTGATGATCAGCTGTTCTGACTATCAGCTGTACTGCACAATTTAGATTAGCTAGAAAGCAGGAAATCATCAGATTTCTTGCTTTCTTGCTAATCTAAATCTCTGTTGTACTGCTTCGCCTTCACCCAGGAGGCTTCCCTGACACCCAGTCAGGGGTAGCATTCAGGGGGTTGCGGGGGGGCGAAGTGGCCTGAGAGCAGAGCTGAACCTTCCTTAGGACTGAAGCTTCTATTTTTCAGTGCAGACTGAGGCAGCGGATTGCAGAAAGGTAGATCTGTGAGTGATTCTGTAATTCTGCAAGCAACTCAATCTGCCTGTCTGCTTTGCCTGATTTTGGGTAAAAGTTGCTCTTTTTTTATAAAATATTCAATATTTATATAAATATTTACAATATTTACACACAAGCCATGCCCAGCCAGTCACATGACCACAAAGCCACGCCCAGTTAGCAAGCCACACCCACCAAGCCACAGCCACAAATTAGGCCACATCCATAGAACCGTTTGTTAAGAAATTTGAATCCCACCCCTGTTAACTGTCCCTTTCACCCAAATCACCTGTTAAATGGAGGTTTCAAAGTATTATATAATATGTAAAATATATAGAATCTGCTAAAGTTTATGGACAGGGAAACTATAATCAAATAGCTAGTATCAGGAGTGGGATTCAAATTTTTTAACAACCAGTTCTGTGGGCGTGGCTTAGGTGGTGGGCGTGGCTTGGTTGTCATGTGACTGGGTGGACATGGCTTGGTGGTCATGTTATTGGCTGGGTGTGGTGAACTCAATATCACTCACATCGAGGCACACATCTCCTCGCCTGGCCTCTCATAACTGTGGGGATGTTGCAATAGTCGTAAGTGTGAAAAATGGTCAATAAGTCATTTTTTTCAGTGTCATTGTAACTTTGAATGGTCACTCCACACAAGCAAAGTACCAGCAAAGGAGGGGAAAAAACTCCAGAGAAGTTCCTGAGACAGGAAGTCTAGTTCTACCAAGAATGTAATAAGGGTTAACGGAGAGGCAGTTTCTGTAAGCAACACCAGAATGTTTCCTTCCTGCCTTCCTTACAGGATTAGGCCTGTAATTTCTTCTAGCAACTGGTTCTCCGAACTGCTTAGAATGTTAACAATGAGTTCTAGCGAATAGGTGCGAACTGGTAGAATTCCACCCCTGGCTGGTATATAATGAACATGGAAGCAAGCAAGAGAACATATACCGTATTTTTTGGACTATAAGATGCACCGGACTCACCTAGGTTTAGAGGAGGAAAACAAGGAAAAAGATAGGTTTTTTTGCCTCTGCAGGTTCCATTTTTGACTGCGGGTCCCGTTTTTGCCTTCCCTGGTGTTGGGGAGGCTGAAAACGGGTCTATTTTTGGCCTGAAGGGTGCTTCTGGATGCTGGGGAGGGCAAAAACAGGATACGTGGAGGGTTTGGGAGGCCAAAAATAGCCTGTATTTGCACTATAAGATGCACAGACATTTCCACCCACTTTTTTGGAGGGAGAAAGTGTGTCTTATAGTCCAAAAAATACGGGTAAATGTAATAATGCAGTGGAGCCTTATTTTTGCTTAATTGCTTACAGCAAAGCCTCTACTTGTAATTCATGCTAGAATATGGAACATATTTAATACCAAAGGGTGTTCTAGAACATATGATCCTTCTTCTGAAGAATCTTTACAGTGAACAAGCAACTACTGTCAAAACTGAATTAGGAGAAGCAGTAATTTAGAATTGGGAAGAGAATGAAACCATGAAGCATATCATTTCCATATCTGTTTAACTTAAATGGCAAATATTTATGAGATTGGAAAAATTGGAAAAGATGATAACCGGAATGAATGTTGGACTACTAATTAAGTTAGATATGCAGGCAGCTATTCTTTCATTAGATGAACATAAAGAAGAATTCAAAGTGCTCATTATGAAAGTACTACTGGAAAATAAAATGCCCAGGTTGATATTAGCAATTCAGAAGACCACTATAAGATGACCCTGCATGCTTGGTGAATTATATCAGTGATAGTGAAGAAATAAAAGTAGTTTTGTTGTTTTTTAATTTAAGAATAAAGATAGCATATTGGAAGAGTAAAGAAGAGATATATCTTAGGACAGAAGGCAAACTTAAACAAGATTATGCATAATACAGGCATTTAAATGTCAATAACTACAAGGACAATGAATTTCCCTTTTTAACCTATAACAACACTAAAATATTTGGATTATGGATTTGGAGACTAAGATACTACAGACAGCAAGTAAAAATGCACATAATAAGATTGTTGGATAGTAACCTTAACATAGAGGCTGGGACTTTCCTTTAAGACCTGTAGATAAATATGCCTTTTTCCTGTGCCATCTGCATTCAGATGCCTTAGTTGCTCTCCTTTCAATTATTTCTGATGATTGTTTAATCTGTACTATTTGTTTACCAGATCTGGTGTTTAGCATTTATGGATTTTTGACTATCCTAGTGTCCTAATTAGTATCCTAATTCCTGGTAGAATTTAGACTGCCTTGAGAGGACAGTCTCGTTACCACGTTAACTTGCACCTCTCCTCCAAGTAGGAGTATGGCAGTGATTTCAGCTGCTAAAACATGACTCATAGGAATAATTTTACAGTGTTAGCCAGATTGCATCTGTTTGAGGAATGATGCGTGAGTCATCCTTGACAGGGATAACAGCCTTGATGGGGAAAAAATGTATATCGAAGTCAATGCAACCTGAGTTATACATATTTTATTTCTCATAACAAATGAAACAGTTAGTGGGGAGAGCGGGGATTGAACGTAAAGAGGATCAAAATGGGAAGCAAAAGTAGAAAGCAAATGTCTGTGGAGATTCTCAGTCATCCAGGTCATAGTTATCCCAAAGGTGCTTTTTCAAGAAGCAACTGAACTTTCTGGTTTTTCTTTGAAGATGTTTCTGAAGAGCAGAAGAAGCTTCTAGGATGAGAAGTGAAACGTCTTCAAAGAAAAACAAGAAAGTCCAGTTGCCTCTTGAAAGGGACAAGTGGAAAGTAAAAGATAATCAAATTTTACTTTGGTGAAAAAAGGTAGAAGAATGATCCTCAATTGAGGTGGAACAGAAGTGACAAGAAGGAAGCCCTCAAGATCTTTAGATTTTTGTTCTGGACTTGTGAAGTATTACATTTAGGAGAGGTGTGACTGTATAATACATCAGACAGAATAAAATATAACATGAATAAGGGGAGGAAGGGAGGAGGAACAAGATGGTAAAATGAAGAAACAGTACAGGAAATAGACTCGCTAGCTGTGGGGGCTGCAGCCACCTAGGCCAAAGCCTGGGAGAATGGCCAGGTCTTCCTCTGAAATCCTGACTCACATTTTGTCATTCTGGTGTCATCATGGTTATGAACACACCTCTGCCTTTTCTAAAATCTGGCTGTGCGTTGAACATTTGACTATCTATCTTTGGCTTTATTCGTCTCTGCCAAAAACAAAAAAAAAACTCCTGAATATGAGGAATTCTGTTAATGGCTCAGCCATTTACACATTTTGGGGTATCTCCCTTCTTTCATCTTCCTAACCTCATGTATTCTTGTATATGTATAGATATAGATCTGTTAGCAAATTAAGTATCTCTTCTCTTGAAGCTTTCAACAGCTCAACTGGTATTTTATCTATGCCTGAGATTTCCCTGTTTGACAGCTGGTCTATTGCCTGATAACCTCTCTTTCTAGCAAGTTGCTTCCTGAATATCCATTGTCTCTATATGTTTGTCATTGATTGTCCTATTTTGTTTTCTCCCACAGCCAGGAGTCACATTCTCTGAGATGTGTAGTTCAGAATACCTGGAGGCACCTGGATGAAATAAATGATGCTCTCCCCACTTTTTTTATTTATTTAACAGGCAGAGCTTTTACCACATTGCTAGGGCAATGTTGACTTTTTTGAAGATTCCTGCCCATATCCTGGGTTCCATGAAGGCCTGTTGCTCTTTCTCATAGTAGAATTCTGCTTTGACTTATCCTGGGTAAAGATTATTAGATGTTAAACAGTTTTCCTATTCCTCTATTGTCGAGCCCGAAATTGTTTTGGAAGATGGACTTTGCTGATTTGGTTTTGAATGGGTTTCATCACTTGGAAACCTAGCATTTATGTTGTTTTGATTAATTAAGTGTTATATGCCCAGAATTGCATTTTTTTTTCAAATTGCATTTAATACTTCGAACATATTGTGCCTGTTACTGTTCTGCTGTCATTTTGTTTGGGCAAATCTTCAAATGAATATGCTGTTTTGCCTTAGTTTCCATGACTTTCTCACTTTTCTAATGAGATTTAACTAAACCCTTCTTTCTAAAAAAAGCTACAACTAATTCAAAGTGATGACTGCTGTGTTAATTCTACTTCTTGCATTCAGTCCATGAAGACTGGAGCCTCGTTCACCTTCTCCTCTTCCTAGAAGTAAGGTTTGTATTTGATGACTGAACACACATACACACACACACACAAAACTTTCTTTTCTTTCCTTTTTTCTTTAGTGAGAATGCTCCAGCTTGGGGGAAGCTTTGTGAATAATAATAATAATAATAATAATAATAATAATAATAATAGGATCATACACCTGAAAAAGTGGTCAAAAATGAACATGCAAAACTACTGTGGGACTTCCGAATACAGACTGACAAAGTTTTGGAACACAATAGCCCAGATATCACGATTGTGGAGAAGAAAAAGGTGTGGATCATTGACATTGCCATACCTGGTGACAGCAGAATCGATGAGAAACAACTTGAAAAAGTCACCAGATATCAGGACTTGAGAATTGAACTGCACAGACTCTGGCATAAACCAGTGCAGGTGGTTCCAGTGGTACTCGGCACACTGATACTGTGCCTAAAGACCTAGGCAAGCACTTAAAAACAATTGGCACTGACAAAATCACCATTGGTCAGCTGCAGAAGGCCACCTTCCTGGGATCTGCTCGCATAATCCACCGATACATCATGCAGTCCTAAATGCTTGGGAAGAGTTTGACTAGTGATTTGTGATACAAAACCCAGCATAGTTATCTCATTTGCTGTGTACACTGTTGTTTTTTGTGTATAATAATAATTATAAATATAATAATAATGATGATGATGATGATGGGTTAATTAAAAGGCTAGTGATAATCCTTTTGAAAAATGAGTGTCCATTGGCCCCTTCCTTCCTGAATTTGTTGTTGTGGTGATAGTGGCGGTGATTGTGGTGACATACTCATTTTTCATCCCTTAGCCAAATTGCTCTATGTGCAAGTCAGCCCAAGATGAATCTTGAATTAATTTTGAAATTCTGCTGTCCGCTCATATATAATTTATTGTATGAAATGCAAGGCAGTCAATCTTTCACTAGACATGAGGTGACCGAGGGTCAGCAGACACCACTGCCATACTAACAATAAAGGCCCCACATCTGGTCTGGAACGATGTCTGGAATTGCAAAATGCATGCATCCACTTACTGCTCTGGCTGAAAACATAAACGTAGAGGCCAGTTTGCCTGCTGAAACATGAACCAGTGTAATAGAAACCAAAGGCCTGAAAGAGACTGTTTGTATATCTAGCCAGTCTATTAGTAAAATGTGGAGGACTGAAGAGCAGGAGGACCTCAGTCTCAAGTCCCACACTTTATAAGCTATTTGTAATATAGTCCATTTCGGGTTTCGGAGGAGGGGAAATGGGGTGGGTTGGGAGGGAAGGGGTTGCATTCCGCAGTGGAAGTCGCACATGATGCTTTTAACATGTGGTTGGTTTTTGCCACGGACGCTGCTGATGCATGTAGCAATGCTTGTTTCTTCCAGAGCTGTCTGACTGCCAGAGCTGTCTGTCTGACTGCCTGTCTGACTCTCTTTGTGGTATGTTCTTCAGTGAGGCCTGCACAAGTCCCAGGGCAGAAGCTTCTCAGAACCGAGTCTAATACTAATGACTGAGGGGATTATGAGGGAAATAAATTGAGATTCCATCCTCAGGACCAGTGAACAGGAGAGAATCTTCTTTATCTACAGAGACAGCAATCAAACATCAGGGCAAGAAGCCTCATTTAGACATTGTCCAGAGTTATGTGGCAAAATAGTGTTGGAAGAAATGTCTATCTGGGTTCAGTACCAAGTGGGAAGAAAGACACTGGAAACATGGCGACTGCTTGGAAAAATAATTTAATGGTGGACAGGACCACATTGAGGTCCTGGGCAAAAAGAGCACATGGGTGAGAGGGAGAAAGATTTATATTCTCTGTTGGGCTTTGAACTTGCTTCTTGTTCCTGTGGCAAGAAATGTATCCTGTTTGGTTGTCAGACTCCCATGGGGCCATGCAGGGGTAACTTTGTAGGTTGTCTTGAGTCTCAAACTTGGTTGAATCTTGCTGGGCAATATAATGAAGGGACGTTGGGAAATTCCTATTATGGCTTAATGGCTTTCTCCTTGTTTGGGACAAAGTGAGTGAGGGCTAATCCCATCACTCTGGAGCTGAAGGTCTTATGTGTTGTAGATAAGATGTCTTTTGTCTTTCTGGGGCTATGAACAAAGGTGGGGGGCTGCTTTCCAAGAGTATGTTTCTCCTTTTGTCATCCAGGGAGCTATAATTTTCTGCCTTTTTAATATTTCCTAGAATATTTCATTTTTCTAGGAGAAGGGTGGGTGCTTTCTACATTAGCATCAGCTATTTAGCAAATTCTGTGTTTGTGGTGACATAAGCGACACACCCAAGAGATCCAGATCAGTGGTGGTATTCTACCGGTTTGGCCCAGTTCTGGCAAGCTGGTAGCAGCAGTGAGCAGCGGAGACCGAACTGGATCTCTCCTCTGCTCTGCTGTTAAGCCCACCCACCTGCTTGGGCTCCCATAGTCACCTTTATCCTCTGAATTTGAAGCACAGCTGCTTTGTGTGGTGCAGAATAGTGCTGCGCAGCAGCTGCTGAAGCGACCGGGATCATGCAGGCTTGCAGGAGGTGAGTTAGAATGCCTCTGCACCTGCGCAAACACCTCTGCGCCTGCACAAAGTGTGCGTCTGGCACATGCGTGCACTCAAAGTGTGTGCACGCGAGCAAAGTGTGCCCACCAAGCCACGCCCATCGAACCGGTGGCAAAAATATTTGAATCCCACCACTGATCCAGATGGTGTCTACACACGCATTTCTAAGGCACTTGACTATAGATATCTAAAAGCGATGAGCTACTTTTGATCATCAGCTCTGGCTATTTTAAGTGTCTGCACAATTTGCAGTGGTGCATGGTGATGGTTTCATCTGTCTGACCCATTTGGTTCACCCTGCTGTGGTCCCCTCTGTGTGTCTTCCCTGTATGTCATTTCTTCCTTCACATCTTTTTATAAGATCTGATGTTTATCTATAGAGAAAGGGCACCCAACCACAAAATGCTTTAATATATTCAAGCAATATTTTGAGATAGAATATTACACCTTTGGAGGAGGTTGGAACTGATGTGAGTCCTCTGTACAAATATTTTTCAACAATGAAAAACAAAATAAGCAATGTTTTTCCTTCATCTACTCATTATACCTTCTTAGTTAAAATGACATTTTCTTCCATGTTATTTCCCCCCACCCCAATATACAGGCTTGATAGAGTTGTCTAATAAATGGTGCTTTATATTGACTGAAAAATTTCATATATGAATATATTGGTATATGAAAGCACCAGCTAATATCTTGGTGCTTTCTTCCATATACTATTACATACTAAGTGGATTGCAAAAGGGAGACCAACTTTTTAGGCACAATTACAATTACTTTGGTAAATACTCAATTTTTGGATTTTATATTTCATTTCTGCAATTCTTATAAGAAGCGTGAAGTGAAAAAAGGCCTACAAAATATGAATGGAGGAAAAATTCAATTGGTTCCCAATGAACTGACACATTATTCAAAATGTACAATTCTCACATTTAGCAATGAGGTTCATTTAAAAAAGAAAATGTTAAGGAAAAACCTGTAGAATATATATCATGCTAATAATATACAGAAATGCATTGTGTTTGAGCAAATCATTGTAAAAACTCTGTACAATAAGAACAATTGAAAACAAATGTGCATGGCTTTGGAGAAATGTGCACTGAAACACAAACTGATGCTTATGTGAAGTTTTAAAAATAATTTCAAATTCATCAAGCCAACCCTGATGCATTTGCAAAAATAAGAAATTGGGATAAACCTAAATGGACTGATCCAGTCATCTTTTCCATAAAAATCTTCTATTTCTTATTTGGTCACAGGGAACATGGGTCCGGGATATCTATGGGAGCGTCTCCAGCTGATATCAAGTGCCAACCGCCCTGTCCGAGCACACAGGCAGGGGCTTCTCGGGGTCCCGTCAGCAAGTCAATGTCAGCTGGCGGTGCCCTGGGGCTGAGCCTACTCTGTGGCGGTTCCCGCCCTGTGGAACCAACTACCCCTGAGGCTCTGTCTGGCCCCTGGCCTTCACTCCTTCCACCACAACTTGAAGACCTGGTTATTTGAACAGGCCAGGCTGTGCTGACCTCCTGGGGGGGGGGACTTTTAAATTTAATTTTAACTGAATGTTATAATTATTGGGCTTGCGTTTATTTAATTCTTTTTTAATTATTTATTGTTGCTGTCTGGTTTTAGTTGTGAGCCGCCCCGAGTCTTCGGAGATGGGGCGGCATACAAATCCAATAAATAAATAAATAATAAATAATAATATCTGAATTCTCTATGGTACATGTATTTATTTATTAAATTTATATGCTGCCCAGTTCACTGTCATCTTGTTCTTCCTGCTTTACCCTTTTCCCTGCTTTATTGTTCATAATCTGCCTTGATTGGAACAGCTAAGAAACATTATGTAATAAATGGGTTACTATCACTTTAAATATAGCTATTTTAGATAAAGTATTTATATGATAAGAAAGAAGGCAACCCCCCAAAAAAGTCTTTTTGGAATAACAGCATTCACAGGACATAAAGCAAGTTTTCAGTTCAGGAAATATTTTAACAGAATGTTTGAAACAGCTACAACAAATTCTGCCTATGTGAGTGGAACAAATCTAATCTGGCTTCATATGATTTTTACAACCTAGTAGGGCTTACATGTCAAATGTATAGTGCCAGATGCTTAGTGAATCAGGCTCACAAGTAGAGGATAGGATGATTCCTCCTTCTCCATCTGTGCTCTCCATCTACCACCTGACATCTACTGACTGACAGATTTCTTGTTTATCTGCTATCAGTAGAGATGGACAGCATCTTTTCAAGGAACTTGGAAGTCTGTCCCAGCTTATACTCTTTTAGATGAGGGTCCCAGGAATTGATCCACAAATCTGCTTGCAAAACATGTGTTTCTCCCACACTTCTGGAGCACTTGGATCAGTGGTAGGATTCAAATTTTTTTATTACTGGTTCTGTGGGCGTGGCTTGGTGGGCATGGCACAGCTCAGTGGGTGTGGCTTGGTGGGTGTGGCAGGGGAAGGATACTGGAAAATCCCATTCCCTCCCCACCCCACTAACCTGCTTTCCAGCTCCTTTCTCCTGAACAGGGCAACAGAAGAAGACCCAGCCAATCAGCTGGGACTCAGGAGGCAAAAAATAGATGGGGGTGGGGCCAGTCAGAGGTGGCATTTGCCAGTTCTCAGAACTACTCAAAATTTCCACTACCAGTTCTCCAGAACTGGTCAGAACCTGCTGAATGCCACCTCTGGCTTGGATGTGCTTGGGTGATTCACCTGGAATCTCGTTTGTTCAAGAGGGGAATTGGGACTGGGGTGAATTCATGTTTCTGGCTTAGCATTCGTTCAGGTTTATTGAGATTTTGGAAAGGGTGGACTACACAATGACCCCTAACAGGATGCAGTTTTTCTATCCTCAAATAGTAGAAATAGTGAGGGAAGACCATGTCTTGGAGGAAAGAATAAGGGATAAATCCAGAGGTGGCTATTCAGCAGGTTCTCACCAGTTCTGGAGAACCGGTAGCGGAAATTTTGACTGGAGATTTTACAATATCCTTCCCCTGCCACACCCATCAAGCCACGCCTACAGAACCAGTAGTCAAAGAATTTGAGTCCCACCACTGGATAAATTTTCCCCAACCCCATTCTTTAAACCTGAACCAGGTTATAGTCCACTTCCTACATAACAACTGCATATTTTTTTTAAAAAGGTGAGAATCATTCCTGCTTCTCAATAATGTCATCTTATTAGGCAGGAACACCATGTGGCTGAGGAGAAGGACGCAACTGCTTTTCTGAAGCCAATCTGACTTGGGTCTGCCAAAGAATCCCATTCATGCCACTCTAAGTTCCATGATGGAATGTCAGTTTCATAAATCATTGTTGCCCCCTTTTCTATTTTACTGGCAGGGCAGAAATTGCGTGTCTCCATCCCGCCATTTAGTTGCATGTAGCATTTAGTGTGAATGATAAGAAGACCCAGCAAGCAGAGCTGTTCTCCCTCCAAATCTTTTCTCTAACTGAAGTCCAGGAAGAGGTCTCAGGGGATAGGAAGGGACTGTAATTGACTGAAACAAAGATGATTTTGTTATAACTTTAAAAACTCCCATCAATCCAGGGCACAGGCAAAATCCTAAGCTCCACTACTCACTGGCTGCCTGCTTTTGATTGATGAAGCTGACAGCTCACAGAATATCCCAAACAATGCAGTTTAGCTGGCATCTAAGGATTGCTCTCCAAAGAGCTGTTTCAGGTCACTCACTGCTATTTTTTAATATGCATGTTCACCTTCTTATGTGTGATTTAATAATCATTATGCATCATGTAACCCTAGTTTAATCTTCCATTCAATTTTAGGTTAAACAGGAAGTCTTGAGTTGGATCAAGCCCTCACGGAGTTTAATAATTAAGCAAGCTTAGTATTGCGCATAATATAACAATTAGCTCTTTGATCTGGTTTATCATTCATTCTATGCGAAACTCCCCATTCCAGAAAATATCAGAAAAGATTGTTCTAGATTCTAGAACATGGCAAACTACTTTCTATTGTGAAAGATTTATTCCAGAAAACCACACTAGGGTGCTCCTAGAATTCTGGATTGGTGTGCTATGGAATCAAAACGGACTTTCCCCCTGTTTCCTGGATCATAGAACAGTGAGTCCTGCATGCCCCTCTTAACTGCTTTGTCTGAATTCAGTCACTGAATGGGTTTTCAGACAAGAGACTTAATCAGCCTTCTGCAAAAATGCTGGGGATTGAATCAAAGACTAGAACTGAACTAGGTTTAGATTTCAAATGTGGTAGACACTAAGAATGTCTGCGGCTCAAAGCAACTGCACTACAGTGTTTGATATGCATCTCCTCATTGGATAAATAACATGGAATCATGTTTGCCTTTGGAAATGTAAGAGAGAGAAAAGAACAAGGAAGGAAGTAATCATTGAGAGTTGAAGAGAATAGAATGAGCTGTAAAGTTGCTTTTTTATTTCTGTAGTATAACAACCTCAGAGCTAATTAAAACTAAATAATAACTTAGCTGAGATAGCATAAAAAACAAGAGAAGATTCCCTGATTCAAGCAGTAGGTTTTCTTACCAGGTAGGGGCACCACAGTATTCCCCACAATAGCAATAGCACTTAGACTTATATACCACTTCACAGTGCTTTACAGCCCTGTCTAAGCTGTTTTACATAGTCAGCCTATTGCCCCCAACAATCTGGGTCCTCATCTTACCCACCTCGGAAGGATGGAAAGCTGAGTCAACCTTGAGCCTGGTGAGATTTGAACTGCCAAATTGCAGTCAGCCGGCAGTCAGCAGAAATAGCCTGCAGTACTGCACTCTAACCACTGTGCCATCATGGCTTATAACTATGTCTGTTATTTACAACCTATGTTACTTTTTGGATATATTTTGTTTTCAAAAATCATATCTGTACAGAATAACAGAAAGAACTATGAAGAACTATAATGAAGCAGATAAAATTTCACTATTTCAGTTTGGAAATGTAATAGAAATGCAAGTATTTGGTATGTGGATCTCCTCCTGTCTTTAATACAAGATCTCCTTTGTAAAAAAATTCTAAACCATCATGCAATTTGTAATACTTAATACAAATTGTCTTATACTAAGGGATATTTAAGTTAACACTTAACACTCAGTAAATAAGCTTCACCTGTATACATATTTCTAAGAGTACATTTGCCCCAAATGTGGAACAATTTGGTTATTATCAGAGATATATGTCCATTCCCTTAAATTATCCCTATGATGATAAACTACAAAACCCAGTTGCTTTTCTATATCTATCAGAAAGCAACTGTTCAAGTCTTTCTCTAAGTACATTTTTGCAAAAACGAAGACATTTTTAGATCAGCAATAACTCGGTTGATTCAGAAAGAAGTGCCTATGAGCTGGAAGTCAGCTGGAGAAGCAAGGCTTACACACAGTACATTTTCAGTGAAACTCTATCAGAACGTGGGTGTTGTTCCCACACTCAAGTCCCTATTTTTATAAAAACCAACTTCCTGTTGCCTAATGCAGCTTGGCATAATGTTTCATTCTATGCTATTTACAGCAGAGACTACATTTCTTGGTTGCCGGATGAGTGTTTGAGGGCAAGAAATCTTCCACACAGAGTGTAAGTTAAGGATGTAATAAAGCATAAATAGCATGGTGATATAAAAGAACTTTTCTTCCTCCAACTCTGTTTGGATCTCCATTTTCCTTCCATGTATATCTAGTGGTTTATATGAGATCTAGAATTTTGCAATAGGCCAATTTACCAATCTAAAATTCTGTGCAATTGGAGCAAACTTTTATCCCAAGGAACCTTTGAAATAATTGCCTAGTTCTTGTCCTCAAACAAGTGAAGAACATGCAACTGGATTGACCTTTCGTTTTTGGTTTTTTTTTGTAAAAGTTTTTTATTTTTAAAACAAACATACAAACAAGACATACAAAAACATAAAAACCATCTTCCATATATACAGGATTTGTAACCAACTGACACGCTGTATGTATATATGACCTTTCATTTTTATTCCTCTTCCTCTTTCTTTTTTACTTCTGTGAGTCATTCAGGGTAAATATTGCTCTATCTAAGAACCACATAAGTAGTTGGTGGCATTGATAGCAACATGGCCAATAATTCATCTTCTTTTTTTTCACCCATACTTCATTCTTTGTCAAAGATATTGTAAACTCAGTCATTCTTAAACTGTACAGTAGACAAAACCAAGCATAATACAAACATTTGAATGGGCTAAATAGTATAAATTTATCATAGGAAGTGTTAAAGTAACCATCCAACTGGAGAAGATTGAAGAAGAAGGACAGGACTGTTATCATCATTACTTGGACTCCATGAATGGATTGTAAACCCCAGAAATCAGACTTGTGGTCAATGGCTCATCATGGACTCAGGAAAGAAGCAAGAGAAAGGTTTGAAAGTTGTGTAGCAAATTTTTACCAGTGTAAACTCTGCCTCCTGTGAAGCTTTTCTTTTTTGTAAACAAATTACAGGAGCCTTAAGCAGGAGTCACATTCTAGTTGCTCAGGATCTAGTGACTGGAAGGGTGGAACAGGTTGTTTAGGTGCTGCCCATCAGTTTGAGCTTCTGCAGATGCACTGACTCTGGACTGACCCATTGTGTTCCCTACAATGCCCACTTCAACCACCACATACTATTCTTCTGTGCTGCCAATAAATGAGGAAATCATAGAAGCCCACAAGGAGAGGAGTTCATAGCAACTGACTAAGTGTGTGTTGGGACATTGTGATGCCACCCTTTGTTCCTGATATACTTGTGCTGATATGATGCATGGCATTTCTGGCTTGATATCGTGGTGCACACATTATCATTTTGGTGTTTGGTGTCATTGTGGTCCAGAACAGATGCCTATGCAAAGATCTGGAGACCCAAACCAAGGGAGTGGGCAACTGATTAAAGACAAAATAGATGAAAAGGACATACAGCAACAAGGGCCACCAGAAAGCTGGAGAGTTTCAGTATGTTCATTTACAGAGAAAACTTTTTATTTGGTTAGCTCTTCATTAAACCCACATTTGACAGGGATATTGGAGAAGGTATTTGTTTGGCCACCCCAAGATTCTGGAGAATCTTCCTGTTTCTTTGTTGGCTGTCACACCATATCTGGGAGAGCTATGTTGTCCTTTGATCTTCAGTAGCTGGATTTTATTGTCTCCCTATCACAGCTCCATGTGATCTTTCTGTGTGACTCTTTGGCATGTTTGGTGTTACTGTTCTTCGACGTTTAATTATTCATTATGTGGCTGCTCTGAAATTGTTTTATTGCTGTTTTCAATCTCTCTCTCTCACACACACACACACAGACACACACCTCCCTCCCTCCCTCCCTCCCTCCCTCTCTTTCTCTCTTCTCCAGCTCTGTATCTGGAGAGAGAGAAAATTAACATATCTGAGGGGGAGTGTCTATCAGAAGAAGGAACTGTAAAATATAGTATTTGTCTTTCGCAGTGTATGATAATTCTGTTACTTCCTAATACTTTCAGTATCTTTCAAAGACATTAATTTTGACATCATGTCTGCAAATATATATCAAGACTTGGAAATGCAGCTATTTTCTGCAGCTAGCACTGCTTGGTATTTAGTTGGCATTTCTAAATGAACTAATTTGTATCTTCAGGGAGTATGAATAGGAAGTATCCTTTGGTTTTTACATTTCCTAAATATTGCAACAGACTTCTTGGCTCACAGAAAATGTAATCTCACATATCTAATGTACTTACTCAGGTTAAACTGCGAACAAATGTAAATGTTGTAGGACAACATGCATGCACAATGCACTGCTTTAAAAAAAATGCAGATAGAAATGTGCCCAACAAACTAACAGAATTATTTTTTACAACAGGTTAAAAAAAATCAAGAATCCCTTCACTTAAAGCTGATCATTTTGTCAAGAAGCTCTCAGTAACTACTGGTAATTTGCCTTCTCAGAAAAGGGTCATCTATATTTAGCTGTTGTCAGTAAGTACTTCCAAAATATATGTAGGCTGGCTCGGTGTGCTGATCATGTAATCAAAAGTTGAAGTAACAGAGATAACATGACAAAGCATTCTTCACAGGAAGGGGAAATCTATTGATGTCCACTGTAGATTTTATGAACAAATGAAGCTGCTGTACATGTATGAAACTTGGGAAAATGGAATAATAAATACAACTGCCGGTTTAAAGTCATGTCTCAAATATGCTGAAGAAAATAAACTTTGTGTTGGTCTAATGCATGGGCTGGATATGCATTGTCTATCCAAACGCTGGGATCCAGAAGCCTGGATGAAGCCTTTGCATTATTCATTCTATCTAGTTCATCTGTCAAGAAAAGTCTTCTACAATCCCAATGGAGGTGCAGCCCCGAGCATGGCATCCAGTCCATTCCTCTCCAAGTAGCTGCACTTTATGGACCAGGAATTCCAGACATTTTAGGAGTTGCCCTCCTCCCTCCCCCACAAAGCCACTCATTCAGCTGCATGTTTGGAAATGATTGGAGTACTTAAGCGCTGAGCTCACTTTGGCATCTGGGGATCCGGGCTATGGGGACTCTGCTGGGATAGAACTCAAAAGGCAGCTGAGAGGTTTGCTAAGCAGATTATCTCATGCCTGGGTTTGTTTTGCTTAGTTAGCTCTCCCCCGCCTCCCGCCTCCTTTTTACCCCTCTGGAAGGTATTTTCCTTGGAAGGTTCCTTGCAAATTCACCGCTGGCCTCAGCATGTGCGAAGCAAGCCAGCCTAGACAAACACAGCCAATTGGACGTGCTCTATAAATCATCACCCACATCCTTCAAGCGGGGAAGAAAAAAACACAGTGGGGTCAGAAGCAGGAGAGAACAACTGGTCAGTCTTCCACAGCAGGAAATGGAGTCTGTTCACTGTGTTACTGATTGAAAATATGCACCGTGTTGAAGGAGAAGAGAACCTCATGAGCTACATTGATTATGAGATCAACCACTATTTGTTTTTTAAAACCGTTCTCCCTAACCTCCTCACGTTTGACTAGTTTTCTCCTTCACACAGGTAGAGCTCAAAAAAGAATATTTGCCAGGAAAAGAAAGATTCCTGGGCAGATATTGAAAATTATGCTTTGCTCTCATTTTAAAGACTGGGCTGAAAGTCTCTTTCATCTGTGCATTATTTTGATGGTTGGGAAGGAAACAATGCAAACTGAAAAATGGTTCCAATAATAATAATAATAATAATAACAACAACAACAACAACAATAACAACATCAATAACAACAACAACAATAATCATCAAACATTCAGATCTGCCTATCCCAGGTCTTTGGTAAGGACTCGATAGGTAGACAAAAATGCCAAATCAATCTGAACATCTGGCTGACTGTGTGGTTAACAACAACGACAACAACAACAACAATAATAAGATATTTGTGATACATTTTTAAATGTTCAATTGACCGAGTTTCATGTTTAATGAATAAAAGTTTGTAATTATAATAATGATAACAACTAAATTGTTAGGCTGGATCTTTTTCTTTCTTTTAGTATATAAGATTTTTTTTCTTATGTTTCTCTACACTTTTTGGTGGTTGTACTTCTTGGTCTGCTTTAGATGATAGATACACACTCACTTTCTGTTGCGTTGGGAACATTCTGGGTCTGGCACTGTATGAGGTAAGATGAATGGCAGGAGTCTTTCTCCTTAACTTCAGATGTTCTATAGTTCTGAGAATGATGCAACTGCATTTCAGGACATTCTCAACACTTCCCCCAAACTGGATCTGATGGGAAACTGGGCACTGAGCCTTATTTCTCTGAATAGCTCAGAAATTTTCAGGGGAAGAACTTTATTACAAAGAAGACAATTCCTGACCATGTTGTATCATTAAAATCCAGCCCATATCTATGTATTCAATAAAATTCCCTTCTATAACTCAGAGACCAATGGAAACATCAGCACCCTTTTTCTCAGAAAGGAAGCATTTTGGAAAGCAAGCGTGAGCATTTTGACCCAGCTAAGAAATCCGTTTTTGGGGGGCAAGATACAGTCAATCTCTGTTTGACACAGAAATGTAACCGTTGAGAGGATTTCCAGAGGAAGAAATGATGGACTGATAATGACCCTATAAAAAGCAGAACCAATAACTGCAAAGAATGAAGATTTTGTGCTTAAACCAGCTCTTTGGACATCTCTGGACAAAGAGAGGATGGAAAACTGCCTATAAGGGCCCCAGACAATTGCTTCTTGTGAGAGAGCCTGCAAGACAGCAGTCTTCAGCAAGTTTTGAGCACTGGAGATGAAGGAATAGCCATCTTGCTGAAATTGGGTTGGTTCCTTTAAAAGGACCCCAAGTTCACACCCTTCCTTTTCTAACTACACTTGGAAATTGCTTTTAACTACTTTTCAGCTATTAGAAACCTTTGGAATAACAAGTCTGTAAACACCAGATGAGTCTGTCTTCAATCCTTCATGAAAGAATATTTTAACAATAAGCTGAAAAACTTTGAAAAAAATAAATAAAACTAAACAACAAAAAGTTGATGAAAACTTTGATTTTAGAAAGTTACAAATGGAGTAAGGGTCCAGATAAATTTGTAATAAGATCTTGGAATTAATTATAAAGAATCTTTCCCATGGGAAAGCACATGAGTGCACAGACAGGGACTCCTTGGGGTACCGTCTGCGACTCAGTGTTGTTTGGCGGTATCCCAGGGGAGGGCCTACTCTGTAGCGGCTCCCACCTTGTGGAATCAACTACCCCGGGACTCCGTTTGGCCCCTGACCTCCGCACCTTCCGTCATGATTTGAAAACCTGGTTATTTGAACAGGCCAGGTTGTGCTGACCTCTTGGGGGGGGGTTTTATATTTTAAATTAGTAATGGGTTTTTAGATGAATTTGGCTTGCTTAATTTAATCCTATTTTAGTTAATTAATTTAGTGTTCTGCTTTTAGTTGTGAGCCACCCCGAGTCCTTTTTGGAGAGGGGGTGGAATACAAGTCAAATAAATAAATAAATAAATAAATAAATAAATAAATAAATAAATAAATAAATAAATAAATTTCTTGTGTTTTGATTTAAAACAAATGCCCTTTGGTATACAATTTTAAAGATTTTAATTAAAGGAGAGGAACACATAAACTTGACTAACAGTTACAGAATGACACAAAACATCATAACACTGGAAATACTGAAGAATAGTTTTGAAAAATGGAATCAGATGTCAGTATTATCAATGTCATGAGCGACAGCTTCCTCTGTAGGCAGGCTGTGCCTAAAAAATCTTATGGAAGAGAAACAGGTTTCACCTGACAAGCTTGAGACTGAGTTGAAAGTGGATTTACAGGTTAAAAGAATGACATGGAAGAAGATGTTACATTGGACATATGAAAGAAACCGACAGATGTGTTCATAATTAAAAAGGACATACAATAAATCAAGACAATGACCTGGATAATTTTTCAACATTGAGCTATAATTTTGACAGACACCTGTTAAAATCTTTGAAGAATCTTGTGAGAAAGGACAAAGAACAAATGACAAGAAATAAAGTGCTACGAAATTATTTGAACAGATTAAAGATTAAGGTTAGAAGAAAAAGGAAGGAATATAAAGCTGGTTTATCTGATCAAAGTTAAAATTGATGTTATTAACTTTGGTAACCCTTAATGGATCTTTTCTGACATCAGGATTGAAATGACAAGAGTTTATGGATTTGTTTATAGATAAAAGATGGGATTTGGGAAGAAGGGTTCTTTTATTGTAATTTAGGAGGAGGAGGTGAAAGATTATTAAGGTTTTTATACTTGTAATGCAGACTGAGAGACTTTATATATTCCTTTTCTTTTTCTTTACTGCACTCTTACTTTTCTTTCTTTCCTTTTTGCTTCTATTCCTTTCTATCTTTCCTATTTTTTCCCCTTTTACTCTTTCTTTCTGCCTTTTCTTTCTTTTAGTTTGCACGCATTTTACTATTGTAATTATAACCTTTAATAAAATTATTTAAAAATCAAAAAGGAATAACAATGCCGGGGAACTATTTGTGATGAATTGTAGCAAGGAGAGTTAAAAAACAATAATCTTCTGTCCCAACTTCTAGGCTCTTGCTCTTAACTCGAATACATGCACACAGCTGGAAAAGACATAAAACTCCATTTTTATCCATTTAGAAGGAAGTATTCATTTACTTAAGCATGAATGCTCAAGTGTCATAAAAGAAAATTTTTAAAGGTTTACTGGGGTTATGCTAGAAGGATTTAATTAACATTGCAGCAAGAAGGCATTTCACTAACATTCCACTTTCTATAATACATTTTGTGTCTCACTTTGAGATTCTGTCTCAAGACAAAATATTGAGGATTGGGTGCAGTGTTGAAATTCAAAATATTTTACTACCGGTTCTGTGGGAGTGCGCTTCGCTAGAACCGGTGTGAACCGGCAGCATCCCAACACTGATTGGGTGACTGGGAATGTACCTATTCCCTTCAGAAAGCAAGCTCCTTGGCTCATGCTATGTTCATCTGTCCATTTGTGGAAAGAAGAAGTCTGACTTCCAATTTCTTTTTGTTACTGAAATTGTGTGTGCATTGTGTCCATCATGAAATTATGCACTTATTAACCCAAGTTATTTGCTTTGGAGTATCTAATATCCCACATCCACCCAGTTATTGCATCGACTGACTGGTTCAAAATGTGCACTGCCTCCTCTGATCTAGATGTTATAGAGAAATAGAGGTGAATGTCCTGTCCATTTGGTAATACGAGTAGTCCTTGAGTTATGACCACAATTGAGCCCAACATTTCTGTTGCTAAGTGAAACATTTGTTAAGTGAGTTTGCCCCATTTTATGACTTTTCTTGTCTCAGTTAATAATTAATAATAATAATTTATTCGACTTGTATGCTGCCCTCTCTCCCTAAGGACTCAGGGCGGCTCACAGTATAAAACACAATACAATAATTTACTCAAAAAATAATTAAACAGTACAAGCCCAGTAATACTAAAAACAATTAAAATTACTTTAAAAAGAAAGAACCCCCCCCCTTTGGTTCAGTCCAGGCTTGTTAAGTGAATCACTGCAGTTGTAAAGTTAGTAATATGGTTAAATGAATCTGGCTTCCCCATTGACTTTGCTTGTCAGAAGGTCGCAAAATGGGATCACATGACCCCAGCACACTGCAACCGTCATAAATATGAGTCAGTTGCCAAGTGTGTGAATTTTGACTGCCTTGAGCGTGGGGATGCTGCAATGGTCGTAAGTGTGAAAAACGGTCATAAATCACCCTTTTTCAGAGTCATCATAACAGTCACTAAATGACTGTCAAATACTACCCGTACCCAATTCTAAAACTGGTAATCAATTCCCCACACACATTTAAGAATCCATCAGATTCAGAGGTGGTATTCAGCAGGTTCTGACCAGTTTTGGAGAACCAGTAGCAGAAATTTTGAGTAGTTCGGAGAACTGGCAAATACCCCCACTGACTGGAGATTTCACAGTATCCTTCCCCTGCCACACCCACCAAGCCACGCCCACAGAACCGGTAGTAAAAAAAATTGAATCCCACCACTGACCAGATTCCAAAAGTCTTTACAACAGATGATCTAAAGGAATGCCATGTCCCTACAGGACTGCTTGATGCCATGATATCCAGCTTCATGGGATTGTGGTCTGACCATGATAGAAATTATAATCCTCGCCCCACCCCAGAGAAAAAAATATATAAACTGAGACTATCCATTGGCCCTTATGCATAGGCCTGATTATAGAAATTTAAGGGACAGACCCATAGAGACCTTGAAATCTTGTGCTGGCACTGAAAGAGACATGAATGCCAAAGTCTTTTGGAGCCCCATCTGGGATAACCTTTGCCAGCATGGTCAGATGTGGCCCAAAGGACTTGGACAAGTAGATCTAATCTCTAGGCCTCCCCCCACCAGGTAAATAGCCTTTTGGTGAACAAGTTGGTATTTCTTTGGTATTCCTTCGTGCCTCTACTCATTAGCCTGGGTTGAGGCTACACTGAGAAATCAGAGGGGTGAAGTTGAGTCAACTAATCCAATGCATATGCATAACTGAATCAACTAATGGGACTCATATGTGCAGCTAACAGCCTTTAGCCATTCTTGCTCTTTTATTTTAAACGTTCCCCATTTATGATTCTTAAGCTTGCTTCTTGTTGCTTTTGTAACTACCCAAATTACTCTGATGTCTGAGTCCAATCCATATAGACGAAAGGATGCCTCCATGTACGCCCCTCCGTTGATATTCATTATTTATTTATTTTTACTTTCTGCTTACTGTACATTAATCAGTTACTGATACACAAAGGAACATCTGATGGGATGCTTGTTAAGTTCTCCCAATTTCCTTGGAAAATATAAAGCTATCCTGCCCATTATTTCTTAGCCTGATTTTTAAAATTTTGACATTATATTAGCCATGTTTCCAGTCTCCAATACAAAAGCTGATTTTTGTAAAGCTATTATACATTAGGACTGGAGTGGAGGAGGTGCTCTGCCTTGAAGAAGTTGGGTGCAACAGGTTTTCTTGCAACAGCATCTATAAAATCCTATTCCACTCCAGGGCAAATCAACACCACTGTACAGGGAACATCTGTATCTTCTGCATGAGTGCTCCACAGAAGGGGCAGAAGCTTTTCCTGGCTAGAGCTTAAGGAGGCTAAGGTCTTCCTGTTGAGGTCCTTCAAAGCTACTTGGCACAAGCCCATTGCATATTTTTAGTAAAAGATCAGTAAATTTACATAGGGGTTATTTAACCGCTCTTGGGTGTTTTTCCCAGTGATTTGTTTGTTTTCAGTTTGCTGGTAAGGACTAGGCATTTTTTCTTGTGGCAGTATTAATTGCTTCATTCTTTTGATTCCCTTTCTGAAAATATCCCTTTAGACACAAGGAGTTGCCTCACATCTTCTGCAGTGAAAACCGATACGAATAATATTCTCTGCAATTTCCTTTAACTTGCTTGTTATTAGTCTAATCATTTCTCTATTTATCTTCTGGTTTCTAATCTTTCTTTTTTAATGATCATTGATCTTGCTGAGAATAATATGTCACCCTGCTCAAAACAGTATGGGCAGTTGGGTTGCATTCTTTATTGTCTCCTAAAGTTTATTTTTTATGTTTGTGTTCCTTTATCCTCCTTATATGGGCAAATCTTCAATTTTCTAAAAGGATCTTTGGCTCCCTGCTAACATCTTCTTTGATATTGAGAGTTAACTATGTGAGTGATTTTTTTTGGACTTGGTAATTTTCTTCCTGGATATGTATATCTTATAGACAAACATCTATTATGGAGCTTTTGAATTATGGCCAAACTTTTCTTTAAATATCAGAAAGTCCCATTTTTCCATTTCCTTTTTAAAAAACCAATCCACTCAAGAAATTTCTTTATGTGACATCCAGTATAATTACATTGGACTTCCAACAGCAATTTTCCACTTAGGAATAAATTATAAAGAACTCTGGGTTTATTTGTTTGATGATCCATTAATTTGGTTTGTTGACTGTCCATGATATTCTCAGGAATCTTGTCCAACCCAAAAGCTCAAAAGTGACAATCATCTTTCTGTTCTGCTTGTATAGAGTGCCACAGGGATTGCCTGCACAATTCTGACCTTGTAAGTCTAGATCTGGATATCTGTCCAAAGGCTTTCACTACTACTCTACAGTATAATAATTTGTGGCATATTTCTTGACTTCTAGTTCCTTGATAGTTGATCCTAAAAGGCAAAAGCCACCCACCTCTTTAATTTCTTCCTTCCCAATTCTAGGACTGATTGCTCTGTCATCATTAATTTAATCTTCTTTATATATAAAAATGGTTGGTTTATAAATATGATAGATGGATGGATGGATGGACGGACAGACAGACATAGATAGATAGATAGATAGATAGATAGATAGATAGATAGATAGATGATATAGATCAGGGGTGTCAAACTCACATCATGGCAGCATCACATGACGTATCGGGACTTTTTCCATCTTCACTAAATCGGGCGGGGGCGGGCCAGCATGTGAGACATCCAGCCCGCGGGCCATGAGTTTTACACCCTGATATAGATAGATACATAGAGATAGAGAGATAGACAGACAGATAGATAAATAATTTTAATCCTATTTTTTCACTGTGCTTCTTGACTTTCATTATTAGAGCTTGCATTTTCAACTATTGAAGTAGTATCGACAGTATAGTTCAAGTTATAGATTTTTCTTCCTCCAGTTTTAAAACCATGCTTATTTTCCTGCACTCCAGATTCCAACAATGCATATTCTGCATCTATAGTATGTAGAGTATGCAACCCTGTCTCACTCTTTGCTAATCTGGAGATTTGTCATGTTCTATCCCTACTATGGTTTTCTGAATAGTATATAGGTTTTGCATGAGGACAACATTCTAAGAAAATGCCTAAGTTTGACACAATCAACACAGTCTTTCTCAAAAGCACATACTGAGTTCTTTTTGTATTCTTTGGCTTTCCCAATTATCAAATGTTCATCACCTTAATGTCCCTCATTCCTTGACTTTTTCTTTTTTATGAGCCTTGGTGGCTCAGGCTGTTAAATGCCTGCTCTTAAGATCCAGCTGTCTACAATTACTGTAGGCTCGAATCCCACCAGGCTCAAGGTTGACTCAGCCTTCCATCCTTTCGGGGTAGGTAAATTGAGGACCCAAGATTGTTGGGGGCAATTAGCTGACCTTGTAAAAATGCCGCTTAGTAATAAGCAGGCATATACAATGGAATGAAGGCTATTGCTGAGCACACTGGGTTGTATCCCAAAAATTGTAAGCCGCCCTGAGTCTTCAGAGAAGGGTGGCATATAAATGTAATTAAAAATAAAAAAATAAAAATAAAAATAAATAAAATAAAATAAAAAATAAAACCAGCTTGAACATCTGACATGTCTCACACCATGTAAGGCTCTAATCTGCTTTGGATGATCCTAAGTGTTATTTTGCTTACTTGTGAAATTAGGTTTGTGTGATCATTGGCATATTCTGTTAGATCTCCCATCTTTGGTATTGGAATGTAGATTGAATTCTTCCAATCTGTTGGCCATTGTGTCATTCTCCAGATTTGATGGCAACATTTAGTTAGAAGCTTTATTGATTCTTCTCTTTCTGTAAACCTTCTCTATTTCTGTAAATATTCCATCAATTCCTTAGTACTTACTAATGAGCAGAGTACAGATTTAACTTCATCTTTCTGTGCTAGAAGTTCTGGTAAGTAGAGAATACCTTTTCAGATGTCTTTGAGGTTGGCATTTCTCCTGTGCAGAATGTCAGTATACTTATTCCATTTTTTTTCATCTTCTTTAAACCAGTTCTTGCATGTTACAAAACAATTTGAGACTGGAACCTCCTTCTGAATTCAGAAGTCTTTCAGAAAACTATCCTTGTTTTTTAGTATCTAATTCTATCTTCAATGTCTTTACGGATGTTGTAATACTGATTATTCTTTTTTTGTTAAGTTCCTTCCTGAGATTTTTGTTTCTTTATTTTGGCTTTTCTCTCTTCTTGCCAATTTCCACATTTTGTTCTGACACCCAGTTTGCTTTTTTCTGTCTCTTGGTCTTTAGCAGTCTCTTTTTATGCTCACCCTTAACATTTTCTTCAAGTTCACTCCACAGTTCCTCCAGTACCCTGTCAATTAATTCTATACTTCAAAGTGATTCCTGATTCTTTGAAAATGATGCATATATGCTCAACAACTTATTTCAGAAACTAGTTGCATTTTTTCTTCTATTTTAGTTGGAACTTGTATATAAACAAAATGTGATCTGTTCTACAATAAGCTCCTGGCTATGTGTAGCTGAACTCTTCAACCTCCTTCTACCAATAATATAGTCAAATTGATTTTTGTATACACCATTTGGTGAAGTCCAGCTATATAGCCATATTGGCTGTGTCCTAGGAAATTTTAATTTGACACTAGAACATGGCGCTGGACTGCTGGTCAGGACTTGCTTTAAGGAACATCTCATTACCATATTACAGGATCATCCTGCTGTAATTGTCACAGATTACTTTCCAATAATTGAAATCCATGGTAAAGAACCTTCTCATCCCTGCCCCAATACGTTGCTTTATATAGAAGTCCCCAATGAAGACTGAAGACTGCTATTTTAAAGTAGCATGTTTTGAGGGGAAAAATGCATTGACAAATATTCTTCAAATATGAAGTAGTAGCTGACTGTGTTCTCAGGATTAAATGGGTTCCTTAAAAAATGCAGCCAAAAATGACATGGGCCGTTGATAGACTTAGCCATCATTCTCTAAAAGCTATAATGAAAAAGGCTACTGTTCTGTCTAAAATTCCGCTGTACAGTTGATACATTGCTATGCCAGCATTGCTGGCTCAATTGATTCTCAAAAATATGACTGCTTTCTGAGTGCAGGATATTTTTAGCATAATTTATTCACGTTTCTGAATTCTGAATTTCTGAATGGCTACAATATTATCTTAGGCTAATTAGGAAAAAAGACTATTCCTTCTCTTGCAATAGTGTAATTTATACTGAGTTTTCATTTATCCTCTGAATTCTAGTGATACTTTTCAATATATGTCTTATATGCTTTTCTTTGAGCTTGAGTTCAACTTCTGGGATTTTCTGAACATATTGACATCATTTAAAAAAAAAATCCTGACAGCCTTGAGTTTCTTTACAGGATCTCCAATCCAAGTATTAAGATTTCTTAGCTTCTAAGCCAGATGCTTCCTTAAAGAGTGTTCCTCTTATAATTAATGCTTTAATCACAACTTTCAACAACAAAAGGAAGGCCAATAAAGGGTTAGAAAATGAGTATGTAGGTCTTACATAAAGTCACCAGGTTAGATGATTATAGATTCTTATAAAATGATGTTGTCATGCTTCAGTTAGCTCAATATCCAAGAGTGTGGTTACAATCCATGAAAATACATTAGAACAATAAGTCCAAGTTGAATGGATGGATGGATGGATGGATGGATGGATGGATGGATGGTAATAAAAACCAGCACCGACCAAGAGATTCTTATGGGACAAGGGGCATGAGGAGATTGTGGACATTAAATCTTGAATGTGAGAATAAAAAAGGATAGATCTTCCCTTGTCTCAAAAGTGGGTGGCTCTTCCAGAAATAGGGGAAGGAGAGAAGCAACTAGAGAACTCTAATTCAGGTTAATAATTGGCCTGAGAGATAAATAATTAGCACTTCCAAAACCATCCATGACTGGAAAGGTGACCCATACAGAGATTTGAGAATCAATATTATGTGCACACAGGAGTCTTCTTATTTCTAAAAAAAACCCTAATGGAGAAAACCAACAGTAGGCAGAACATCTGATGCTTCTGTCCCACATTAAAGTCAGATCGTTCCTGCCAAGAATTGCTCCTCCTGAATGATGAATGTGGTGGAATCTTTCCCCTCCCCCTAATTAATAGCCTTGAGAATGCTAAACCTGTCATTATACAGGGCATGTTCAATTAGGGGGCAGGAAACATATAACAAAATGTAAATAATCTTGTACGTGCAAGACATTAAGCATAACTCTAAACCAGCGTTGTTTTAACTGGGCTTTGTATCTCAATTATGATGCAATAGCAATAGCTGGAACATGGCTTGTATTGTGGGAGGCCCTTAATGGCCTTCCATTGGGAAGACTACCAGTTAAAATAAATTTAAAATAAATGAGAACAGTGCAATCGATATATCATCATTGCCAATGGGGCTTGTAAAAGCCGATTTACAGGTAGCTCATGCCTCTTCTTCTCATAAACCTTAATGATAGAAAGAATTCTCATAACAATCTCCTGAGATACATAATTAATTCCACTGTTTTTCATTGATGGCAATGCAGCAAATGACTTGCTCTTACCTCGACAGTTGGTTGAATCTGGAATGTAAGACGAATTTAGTTAGAATGCGCTATCCAAAACTTTAAAGATGTTATTGATCCATAGAAATATATGGGAAAAGTCCCGGTCAAACACTGGAAATGAAAAGGCAGTTTTGCCTTGAATCTTACCTGTCTTCATTAAGAAAAATTGCTTAAGCAAATAAACAGGAAGAGATTAAAATGTGATTAACTTTATGAAGGCAGTGGAATTTCCCAGCATTTAACTGGGTTGGATCAATGCTACTTTTGATCAAATCTTCTGAAATCCCAGCAGAAACAGCAGGGCAGCTTTAGGAGCAGAAATCAATAGCACAGCCATGTAAGTCTCACAGTTTTCAGTGGTAATAAAAATCAGGGTTGAGTACTTACAATTTTCTTGCCTGCCTGCCTGCCTGCCTCCTGGCTAGAGTGACTCAGGCAAACCTTGCTTACAGCTCTATGGTCTTAAAAGATAAAACATGAAAGAAAACAAAGAGGTAGAGGGAAAAGGAAAACAAAATACAGGAAAACATTATTAGATATTGTTGATGGCTTCTACCATAAGCAACTGTCTTGGAAGTGGGTTGCTCAGGGTAGCCCAAATATCACCGTCTCTACCAGAACAGAACAGATGGTTGTGTACTTCTCACAAAACAGTTAGTCCTGATAGATTCTACAGAACCCCAACACAGCTGGATATAGCAAAAATGGCAGCTCCTTGCTGTCTGCTTCTCCCTCCTTTTGGAAGTGAATGTGCACTGATTTTAACTCTAGCCTTGAATCATTAATATCACAGAATTCAGAGAGGTCATCACATAATTCAAGGAAAAGTAAAATAAGATCTGGAAATGTTGCAGGCATTTTCAACTTCCTTTGAAAACCTGAACTCTTTCAGTTAGGGACTAAATCTAAATGGATTGCCTTCGACATGATATTTGCAGTGGTCCTGATCCAGAACTTCCTCTGTGATCATTTTTTCCATTACAGGTCCCTGGTACAAGTTGTGATGAGGTTATCATTATCATTACACAGTTTTGCATCATGCAGATTGTATAATTGTATAATTATGTAATTTGCAGATTGCCTCGTTTATATACTACAAAATACGTATTTGGCCTCATGCAAATTACAACATTTGGATCACTTGCCAAATGAGGTCATGATACACATGATGTCATGGGTCCTCCCTCCCCACCCCTGCTTGAATGCTTGCAGTTCTCATGAACTGGATATTGAGTACCATCTTCCTTGTGTGTGTAACCAGGCTAACACTATTGCTGATGCTTCGGCACTGGAACTTCACACCTCCTTCCCACATCAGAAACAAGATCTGAAAAGCTTTGGGGTGAGGAGATGGTTTGTTATAATTTTATTTTATTTTTATTTTATTTGGACTTGTATGCCGCCCCCCTCCGAAAGGACTCGGGGCGGCTCACAACTAAAATACAGACAATAAATACTTTAAAAAAGAATTAAACCCAACAAGCCCAATAAATAAAATCAATTTAACCCCCCAGAGGTCAGTCCAGCCTGGCCTGCTCAAACAGCCAAATTTTCAGATCGTGGCGGAAAGAGCGGAGATCAGGGGCCAAACGGAGCCCCAAGGGTAGTTGGTTCCACAAGACGGGTGCCGCTACAGAGTAGGCCCTTCCCCAGGGCACCGCCAGCCAACATTGTCTTGTGGATGGCACACCGAGAAGTCCCAGTCTGTGTGCTCGCACAGGGCAATCGGCATTTGATATCGGCAGGAGACGCTCCCGCAAATACCCCGGACCCAAGCCATGAAGGACTTTGAATGTTAATACCAACACCTTGAACCTCACCCAGAGGGTAACCGGCAACCAATGCAGCTCGCGCAGGAGGGGCATAACATGGGAGTACCGGGAACCTCCCATCACAACCCGTGTGGCCGCATTCTGCACCAGTTGAAACCTCCAGATGGTGTGCAAGGGCAGTCCTAGATAGAGAAGGAAGAATTCCTTTTTGTGCAAGATTCATTCTTTGCCATTCATTAATGTTCCTAGAGCCAGTCCTCGGTCATGGCCTCATAAAAGGAGAGCAATTTGGTTTCTCAAGAAGAATGAACGATAAAAGTTCCAAAATGGAAGGAGGTTGTGTTAAGTTGAGTAGTGAGATTTTGGATGCTAGGGCAGTCAGCAGCTCTAGGGCAGGCATAGCCCTTGACCTAGTGTCCAAAGTCAGGCCTGTGGGGGGAAGGGGAACTCTCACTTCAGGTTGTGTGGACCTCCCGAGGGGTGCTTTGCTTTCTTGGAATGTAGATCAAAGCACTGCCTGGAACGAAGCTGCAGAAGGGTGGATGCCCAGTTTCTCTTCATCGCTTGCTTCATTGCTTCAGTTGGGCATTTGGATAACTCAAGGCAGTGAACATAGCTAATACTCCTTCCTGCTCCTATTTTCCCACAACAATAATCCTGTGAGGTGGGTTGGGCTAAGAGAGAGTGACAGGCCCAAAGCCACCCTGTTGGCTTTCATGCGTAAGGTGGGTCCCCTGGTTTCTAGTGTGATGCCTTAAGCACTAGGCAAAACTGGCTCTGATTCTGTGCTGCTCCTGCAATAGTACTACCTCCTGCCCTTTAAAATCCTCATTAACTCCATTTCATCCACCCACTCTGTCAGATATGGACCCAGTTTCATGCCCAAAGCCTCCTTTTCCTTGCTTGTTTCATTCCAGAAGCAAATTGCAGATCATATTTCTAATGGTGAAATTAGGTCTTACCGCAGCTAAATGATAAGGTCAGACAGCTGCTTTTTCATCCCTGGGGCAGCATAAGGACGAATTCCCTGGAAGTTCAAGGGGGTTATTTGGATGGCTTTCCATAATGTCCAAGCTGATTCTAGTATATCATCAGGCCTCTCCCAGCTTCCTGCAGGGACAATCTAACAACGATTGTTTTCTCATGCATCAACAGGTATTTGTCCTGGTATTTGAGCTGGCCCTAAACAATTTTCTGGTCCATTGCAATGTAGATATTGTCACTGATGATCAGCTTCCTTACAAATAGGAGTATCTACCTTACAAATAGGAGTATCTACCTTTTAGCAGGCAACATGAGCAGAGACTTTTCTCAACTGATTCTGTATTTGTGGTATCTTTGGGGAGCAGGCATTCCCGCCCCTCCGGTGGAAGCTATTACTACAGTAGATTCCTAAACCTAACTTTTAAAATTGTAATTTACATTTCTCCCTTATCCCATGTACCAGACTTTTACAGCAGCTCATTTTGTTTGTTGTTTTGAAAATGTGCTCCTTTCCTAAAGGATCTGTACAGTTTCTGATGTGACGTTTCACCTTCCTGCACTCATTTCTCTATCTCTGCCTTGCACTCTCCTCCTGTTTTGCTCTGCTCCTATCTCTCCCAAGCCCTTCAGAGCAGCTTGCAAACATCAGTGAAACATAGCCAGCTATTCGCCCTTCAAAGCTGTTTTTATATGCCTCCAGGTATTTTGGAAAGAATTGTTTTACTTTTATTAGGCTGCCAAAGGCATTCATTATAACATCCCCACTTTCCCTGTTACAGAAAGTAAATTCCCACTTTAAGCCTCACCGACACCCTTTATTGATGATGGGTTTTTGCTCTGTCCTACAGTCTTCTTTTGGCTCAACTTTTGAGGGACTTGCCCAATCCCCATCACCTTCTTATTCAGAAAATATGATTTCTTCTCAGTTGGTTCCAATTCAAGTTTGGGATCCTGCCAACTGTGCCAGTTCTCTAATACTGAGGACTGGAAAGCATCTTTTTAGTGCCATTTGTTTTATCCACCTGGGAAATCAATGCTAGCTTACATCATTATTGGATACTTCTTGAACCCTCACCCACACATTCACACATTCAAGTGAACCCATTAACTTAAAATTTATCCTGGCTATCTATGTCTGTGTTTTGGAAAGAAATTGAGGCAGAAACACGCAGCACACCCAAAATCTCGTTCTATGTAATGGCTTCCAAAGTTTCTAAACATTTTCCTATCAGTCTGTCAAAGCGTCATAGATTTTTTTTTCACATGTGCAGTTTCTTTTCCACCAGAAAGCCATTGCCTCATTCAGTACTCATGGGAACCATTTTTTGTTGCGGGAACCATTACTTGTTATGTCATCTTCAAAGTCTTCATTACACAAGCTGCACAAGTTAAAATTTGCCTTCATGGTCTGATTTGAGTGGTTCTCTTATATTCCATATTTATATATCACTTAAATTTAATCCATCCATATTACAGCCGGTCAGCCTCTTCTTTTTCCTTCTACCTTTCCCAGCATTGTATATTCTCAAGAGAGTTGAGTCTTCATATAATGTGTCCAAATATGGATCTCCTATCTGAAAGTGTCCAAATCCAGTTCATTTCAATTCACTGGTGCCTACGAGGTCAATATACATTCAAATCCTTTCATTTTCACTGTTAACCTTTCCCATGTTCATGCTTTCCCATGTTCATGCTCATGTTATATTTCATGTTCTGATTGAAATTGCCTTTTCATATCTTCTTTTCCTGCATGGTAACACCCCAAGTAGACATTGGGCTTTCATCTAACCATAACAGAAACACCACGAGTTCTCTGAAAGATGCTCAGCTCTTCCTCAGTTGATTGCCAACTTACCTGAGGCACATCTGTTAATCACTTCAGATTGTCTATCCATGTCCTTTTCTGAGTAAAATGCAGGAGTGGTTACCATTATCTTCTTCTATGCAATATAAAATAATGCTTTGCGGCAGAAGCCAAAATGGATAATGCAATCCTAGGCTGCATAAATAGAGGGATAGAATCAAGATCCAAGTTCTAGTACCACTTTATAAAGTAAGACCACGCTTGCATCTGGTCACCACAATATAAAAAAAGACATTGAGATCCTGGAAAGCAGGTCAGGCAGAGAGGAGGCTAAAACAAAGAAGAATGCTTAGAGGAATTGGGTACGTCTGATCTAATTTAAAAAAGGACTAGAAGTGACATGATAGCAGCGTTCCGATATTTGAGGGGCTCCTACAAAGACGAGAGGGTCAAGCTATTTTCCAAAGCACCAAAAGGCAAGACAAGAAACAATGGAAGAAAGCTTTTGTTGTTGTCATCACTAAATTTGCCTCCAGCATCATACATGGTGTAAAACTATATCATTATTTATTTATTTATTTATTTATTTATTTATTTATTTATTTATTTATATTTTTAAATTTATTTAAATTTATCATGGAAAACATGCCACATTAATCAATAAAAGACTCAGGGCTTACAATTTTGGATACAACCCAGCTCAAATAGCCTTCAAGTAAACTAAGCCAACAAGTCTTCCCAACAATCTTGGGTCCTCAATTGAGAGGATGGAAGGCTGAGTCAACAGAGCCTGGTGGGATGGGAGTAATTGCAGGCAGCTGGATCTTAAGAGCAGGCATTTAACAGCCTGAGCCACCAAAGCTCTTATTTGACATTACACTGGCATTAATATATTTAAAGAGGTTCAATCATTAAATATTATTAACATTTTCTAATGCACATGGTGGCTTTCAAAGGTTTGCAAAAACAATATAGTGGTCCACATAAAAGAAAAACTTGGGAATTGATGTTCTAGAGAATGCTAACTGCAGTTATTATTTAGGTGATCCTGGTATATTTTTGTAGCGATAAAAAGGTTTAATTCCATCAATGTTTGCTCCATTTGATTCTGTTTAGCCACACAGGACTCTACAACCAGTGAAATAAAGCTGACCAGAAAGCTTTCAATATTGGCTGGACTGCATGCCATATGTTGAGGTCTGAAGAAAAATGTATTCCCTGTGGCAAAAGAGAACTTGTCCAGATCTCTCATAATAAATATTTTTCATCCATTTAAAACAAAGACCTGGAAAGATCTTTGTTGGAACATATAACTAAATGTATTTATTATCTCATTATGCTGGAGCAAACTTCTCCTTTCCTTTGCCAAGCGCAGTGTATTTATAAGTAATAATTGCAACAGTGCAAAATTGCTTATATAGGGATCTTTGATTCTCCCCCTGCCCCAGTCATTTTGATTTTCCTCAAAGGGCTTCATAAATACTGTAGCTAGTATGAATCTATGCACAGAAATAACATCATCTGCTAGTGAAATATGACTGACTCTGTTAGCAACTTCTCAAAAATATGACTGCATCCATTAGTAAAAGTTTGATTACACAATCCAGGCACCACATTTCTCACTATTTTCTGAAAAGTTACACATCATACGACGTCTTGGTGGCTCCTTCTGCAAAATCACTCTTTGAAGAGTCAGAGGAATACTCTGGGTTCCAGTTCTATTTCCACTTTTAGAGAAAATTGCGTGGATGAGAGAGAAAGAAAAAAAGACAGTATCAGGTTAGGATCTGTGGAGGGATTTATTTTTCACACTTTATCGTCTTAGACATCACCAATCTTGGCCACTTTAGGACTCCCAGAATTCCTCAGCCAGCACTTGGAGTTGAAGTCCACAAGTCATAAAGTTGTCAAGGTTGAGACCCCTGGACTTAGAGGTTTTACCACAGGTCTTTCTAATAATAGTAGACTTATACTGATTCTAATTGTTTCCTCCTCTGTACCTTTTCTGATTAATCACTGTTCCTAGTGGGGCAGTGCCCCCCCTCCTACACTCTTTAATGGGAATGGATCCCAGAGAGTCCTTCAGCCTGTTACAGGTTCCTACAACACTCTTCTCCCAGCTGGCACTGTGGTCTAAAGATTTGTCCCTACTCCTGGGATAAAGGATCATCAACTGCCCTTCCTTGAAAGTGGCACAAAATTTGCCAGTCCTGATCCTGCCTTTATTATTTCCAATCATCATTATGAGTAGACAGTATATCATCAGAAAAGAAAACTGACTAATTCCTCCAATTTGGTCATCTTCGTTTGCCTTCTGTCATCAGCTTGTGGGGGGGGGGAATGCACCAATCATGGCAATATAGCAAAAATGGGACTAAATCCTGACTGCAGGATTTAGTCACCTCTGAGCTCATTCTCTATTGCCTCCTGCTTTACAGTACCTCATTCTTGCAGAATCTGAAAGTTGGATATCAGTATCTCCAAACATGTGTGTGCATGATGAGAGAGAGAGAGAGAGAGAGAGAGAGAGAGAGGAAGGAGAGGGACTGGAGTTCAAAGGAAGCTGATTTACAAGCATCACTTTTCTTTTGGATTTCTCCACCCTTCCTTTCCTTATGTCGAGGTCTAGGTTTCTATAGCTCTCCATCTCTGGAACATTCTCCATGTTTAATTCGGGAGGCGAGACTGAGAGTCAAATTCCACTGCATCTGAAGTGGAAATATGTTAGCCCAGCAGCTGAACTCTGCTCTGGAGCTGCAGATGAGGTTTGCAGAATCCTTGCATGGAGGGGTTCTTAAATATGCAAGTGTTTATAGCATTTGTAATGGATTTGTAATCAGAAGTAGTGCAGTAAACTAGTGGCACTAAGCATCGCCGTGTGTTTGTGCATGAATGCTGACAATGAACTCTTGCTCAAACTCGGAAGCATTCTTTTCGAACCCTGTCTTTGAATTTCCATAGCAATTTATAACACTTTTGTGGATGGGCCCAGGGCTATCTTCTACAGGGATAAAGCATGAAGGTAACTTCATATGGATGGAGTCAAGGGCTTCACCATTATACCTGTACTAAACCAATTAAATATAGTTCATGTGATTACTCGCAATGTTTTTAATGAGGTCTCCTGTCTGCCATGATACTTACATTTAGAAAAGCCTGGAGCCTATTTGGATCCCAATCCATGGATTTATTGCAAACAATCACGCATGGACATTTAAAGGTGTTTTTTTTTTCAGTTTTCCGTACAGCCACTCCAGTTGGCATTAGGGTTGGTATCTGTGGAGAGCAAGACATTGGATTTGGTGGCGTCCAAACAGGTTCTCACATTTTTCTAATGACAAGATAAATAAGTTCAATTGCTCCCAGAATAAAGCCACAAAGACGCAAGAGAGTGTTATAGAATACAGAGTACAGGTAGTCCTCGACTTATGACCACAATTGAGCCCAAATTTTCTGCTGTTAAGTGAAACATTTGTTAAGTGAGTTTTGCCCCATTTTACGACCTTGCTTGCCACGTTTGTTATGCGAATCGCTGCAGTTGATAAGGTAGTAACATGGTTGTTAAGTGAATCTGGCTTCCCCATTGATTTTGCTTGTCAAAAGGTTGCAAAAGGTGACCGTGACCTTAAGACACAGGAATAGTCATAAGTATGAGCCAGTTGTCAAGCATCTGAATTTGGATCACATGATCAGTGAGCTACTACGAAGATCGTAAGTGTGAAAAATAGCAATAGCACTAGCACTTAGACTTATATACCGCTTCACATTGCTTAACAGCCCTTTCTAAGGGATTTACAGAGTCAGCCTATTGCGCCCAACAATTTGGGTCCTTGTTATGTGTATGTACACGACGTAGTTGGGTTGACAATATATAAACCACAAATATATATGTTTGTAGCTTTAGGGAATGTATTATACTATGTTCTGGTTGGTTGATTATGCTGCAAGTTGCCATAAGAGGGAGCTATAGATCATGGTTTAATTTTCTCTTTCTCACTGATGATCTCTCTTGATACTGATACTGACTGACTACAGACCCATACTGACTAACCCTGTTTACTTTGATATTCTGTTGATATCAAAGGTTATCTGTTGTATTATGGTTTGATATTTGTCTGCTGTAAAAGACGTGAAACCGGTAAGAAGACATTATAACTGGATATTTCTGGACTGTAGAAACGTGTATGACATGGACTGTTTATTGGACTGTGCTATTTCTTCAAGTAAACATTAACAACTTGATTTAACTCTGTGTGGCTGTACATCTATTCATAACTGTTCTCATAAACGTTTCCATGTGCATATCCTTGTTATACAAGGGTTACTCTGCACATATCCTAACAGTCCTCATTTTACCCACCTCGGGAGGATGAAAGGCTGCATCGACCTTGAGCCAGTGAGAATGAAACTGCTGAAGTTCAGATAGTCAGCAGGCAGCAGAAGTGGCCTGCAATACTGCATTCCAACCACTGTGCCACCACATAAGTCTCTTTTTTCAGTGCCATTGTAATTCTGAATGGTCACTAAATGAATTTTTGTAAGTTGAGGATAACCTCTAATGATAGCTCAAATGCTAATGTCACTTTCCATGTCATTTTTCAAAACAATGACTCTTAGATATCATTACTTGGCCAATCATTTTGTGATCCTGAACAAAGTATAACTACAGCCTTCAGAAGTATCTAGGATTATAAAATAAGAGCTCTACAGCCAATCAATAGTGGTGTTAACTTGATTTGTTGTTTTTTTAAAGCATGAAATGAGCTTTTTCAGCAGCTATATACTCCCTCTTCTCAAAATGTTTCCTGTAACATTCGCAATTCTGTTTCCTTCTCTCTAGAGGGCCTTGCGTAGGCTTCAAATCTGTTCCTAGTTAACGACAGGAAAAGAACGGAAAGAAGTTGCTGCTATTTGTTGTAGATGTCAGTTCCACAAAAGATCACAAGGAATTTGTCTACATTTTTTTTACAATGTGGCTCTGTATCTGCAGCATTTTCTGTCTGTCTTAGTTCCTGCTCCAAATCCCTAGGTTGAAAGCTGAGTTCAGAATAATTAGAGCTTTGCTTTGTGCCATGAAACTTTGAAAACACATTAAACCTACGTGCTGTCTACATCATCTGCTGAAATTAGATTCAGGGTATTTTTTTGCTCCTAAACTGCACACTTAAAATTACAGTTTCTTCCTGTTTCTCAGTATTATGTAATAACAAGTAATAAGTAGTGAAGTCTGGTATCTAGGCTAAGTGTATTTATATAATATATGCCCACAAAAATACCCGGTGATTTGTTGTAATCGCTTCATGTGCCAAAAAGCACACAAACAGCAACAGAAATGTGGTTTCAGAAAGACCTTGACTTTTTCACACTGCGGTGAGTTAGATACAGTGTGACCCTAGGCTTAACTAGACAAATGCTTGCTATCTTGAATTTTTTTAGTAATAACTTATAGTAGAAGACAAATATTTAAGCATTGATCTGCCTTCAAAGTTACCTAAATGAATGTTCCAAGTAACAGCATGCTTTTAACTTTTTTTGCTAATGAGAACAGGACATACGTGTGGCAATCTAATGCATACTTAGTCTACAATTTAGTTTGGAAACTAATTTAAGACGGGCATATATGCAGCCTCTGGTGGGGGGAACTGTATTTAAAACATATTTATCTAAACACAGAAATCTCTACAATGAATGAGTTTTGCTTCCCTTACTACAATTTCATTAAGGTAATAGTACTGTATATATCTCCTTGAGGTTGAATGACTTAAGGATATTTTCCAACAGTTTATCTGTATAAACAAATATATCCATATATACTTCAGAGAAAAGAGAAATTCCACACTTAACTGTAATAATTGTACAGCTAGTAATAATAATAATACGTTTTGTATAGCAGTAATATGGGTATTTGGCTTACAGATATTACAGATTAATAATGAATGTTCACTGACAGAAGAGAATATTTATAGTTCAGGTGGGGTCTTGAATGCTCTTAGGCTTGGTTGTTTTACTGCAGACATTTCACTACCAAACTAGGTAACATCATCAGTGTTAGTTTTGTAGTGAAATGTCTGAAAAAAAAACCAAATTAGAGAGCACCAAGGACCTCATAATTAATATTTTAAAGCTTTATTACACATTTAAAATATTTTTATATTATATACACCAGAAGTCCCCAACCCCATTCAGAACTGGGCCGTGCAAATAGCAAGCAAGCACATGTGTATGTGAAGCTTCACTCGCACAATGAATCTGTGCGTACTCGAATGTGTAACCTGCCACTCACATGGAACCATCATCTCTCTCCCCATACACACACACACACACACACACACACACTCTGGGCCGCCAAGCTTGATATATACTTTTCAAAACCTCTGCATGTTCCTCCTTGAAATCCCTTTTGACATTTTATACCTAAAGAGTTTGCACGAGCTTTTTGATGGAATGACAAAATTCAAAAGAAAGATCTATGAAAGGAAGGGAAGGAAGGAAGGAAGGAGACAAGATAGGTGAGAGTTCACTAAATGGCAGGTTTTAACATTTCTACTTTCTTTCATAAGTTAACGAGCACTGGGACACATTAGTTGGTGGTTTTAAACCCCTGCAGGTAGCAGCACACACCTGATCTTGGCTGATTCTGAGTCAGCCCCAGTTGGTACCTGAGTAGAAAACTAAGACTGTTGGCTACGCTGAGAAGTTGAAAAAGTATCTACGATGAAAGTAGTGGCAAATCAACTTCTGTAACGATCAAGTGGTGTGCTGGTGGGGGTTTTGGACTAGGAATGGGAGATCTGTATTCAAGTCCACACTCAGCCCTAGAAATTCACGGGTGAGTCCCTGCCAGCCAATCTGTTGCTGCGGTGGTAAAATGAAGGGAGATCTCTAAGTCAGCTGCCTTTTGCTTCTGGGATATAAAGGTGGGATATAAATATCGCAAATAACTAAAGAAATAAAATTGCCAGTAAAACTGAATGGATTCAGTCCCCAGGAGACTGGCTCAGAGTGTTCTCCCTTTTAAACAGGTAGCCCTCAGTTAAAGGCCTGAGTGATATGGGAAGGGGGGGTTGCCCTTCGGTATAGATCAGGAGTCTCCAACCTTGGCAACTTTAAGCCTGGCGGACTTTTAACTCCCAGAATTCCCCAGCCAGCAAAGCTGGGAGTTGAAGTCCGCCAGGCTTAAAGTTGCCAAAGTTCGAGATCCCTGGTATAGATAGTCATCAACTTACAATCATTCGTTTAGCAATGTTTGAAGTTACAGGGGCACTGAGAAACCTCTCATGACTGGTCCTCACACTTATGACCCTTCCAGGAACCACATAGTCACATGATCAAACTTGAAGTACTGCTTGTATTTGCAGCTATTCGTGATCTTTCCAGCTGGCTTCTGAGAAGCGGAATTTCTTGGAGAAGCCAGAACCTGCTTAATGGCCCACATGATTTACTCAACAACTGCAGTGATTTGCTTAACAATCGGGGACAAAAAGGTGGCAGAGTCATGTATGATTCACTTAACAACTGCCTTGCTTAACGATGGAAATTCTGGTCTCAATTTTGAACCTAAGTCAAGTACCACCTGTAATACCACTAATAGGTTCCTGCAATATTGAATTATATATATATATACAAATTCCTTATGTGTCCAATCACGCTTGGCCAATAAAGAATTCTATTTCTATCCTATCCTATCCTATCCTATCCCATTCCATTCCATGTGTGTGTGTGTGTGTGTGTGTGTGTGTACACCCAGAGAACAACATACTGCATCCATCACTAAAATTGGTGGTGATCACTTTTGCTTAGTTATGGTCCAGTGTATCACATGCTCCGCATTTAGCTTGTAGATAACTGGAGGCGTTTTGCTCTTCTTGGTGGAGTTTAAGTGCACGGTTGGTAGCTCAGATTTTCAAGCCCAAATTGGGTTTCTGTCAAAACTGTACCTGATTTATTGTCTGCAAGGGAGAAACCCACTGTTGATTCATCTCTAGAAGAAGAAAGGAAGACATTTGTGTGAATTACCAGTTTTTGTTCACAGGTTACTTGGCTTTAGAAATTTCAAACGGGCAAATGCTGGTAGTAACTGTTGCATTGGTATAAGTCACTGGGATAAGCATCTACCATAAAACCTCAGGATCACCCCCTGGCTGCATCCAGAGCCTTGTGCTACTGTATCTTTGTCCCCTACAGGCAGCTCAACAGTCTTTGAGACACAATCAAACCTTGTGCCTAAAGAATGGAATAGGGGTCATACAGACACAGCTGTGTTACCTCTGAAAGTGAAAGGGTTATTCTGTGTCCTTCACAGCGATCCGTTTAGTGACCTCTTTTGTATAAAGATGGGAGAAAGAGGCAGTCCTAAGTACTGTCATACTGATTCACTAGTATATTTTGCTCTTATTTATGTGAATGCAGTCTTTGCTATGGTTACCTTATACAGGCTACAAAAGTAAGATGTTAAGATTTTGTTCCTTTCCTTTCCTTTCCTTTCCTTTCCTTTCCTTTCCTTTCCTTTCCTTTCCTTTCCTTTCCTTTCCTTTCACTTCCTTTCCTTCTCTTTCCTTCCCTTCTCTTCTGTTTCTCCCTTCATCTTTCTTTCTTTCTTTCTTTCTTTCTTTCTTTCTTTCTTTCTTTCTTTCTTTCTGTCTGTCTTTCTTTCTTTCCTTCCTTCCTTCCTTCCTTTCCTTTCTTCCTTCCTTCCTTCCTTCCTTCTTTCCTTCCTTCCCATCTCTCTCTCTCTCCCTCCTTCCCTCCCTCCCTCTTTTGATGGGGTGGTAGTTATCTTGCCCTATGGCCGCTTTAGTCTTTGTGGTGTTTGCAAAGATACAATCAGAAGGGCTTTCCTGAAATAATGTGCTTCACCCTACACTGAAATGCACTTATCCCTGGGGTGGAATGCAAGGACATCTGTTTTAACAACTTCACATTAGGACTAAGAATATCCTGTCTAAGTGAAATGGCAGGATTTATTTAAGGAGGCAGGTTGTAACAACATGCACTGGAATTTGACCTAAGTGCTAGCTGATATTTCTGTTGTGCAAAGGGCTATCGTGGATCATCTCACCAGCAGGCCTCATATTTGAAACACTGCTTAGTGGAAAAAAATTGGGCATCAGTAAATGGAGAAGAGGAGCAGGAGGAAAGTTAGACTCCAAAACATGCAGCTCTGATGGAAATGTCAGGGCAAAATGTATGTATGTGGAGTGGGTGGTAAGGAAGAAATGTGTCAGGTGAATATATTAAAATCTGTTTTGTGTTGATTTATTAATAGCATTTAGAATGGAAAAAAAAACTTGCCATCTATCATTTATGTTTTCTCTTTGTTGTAAGGTAACCATGCCCTTCTGTTCCTACAAAAGAAAGATTCAATAATTAGTGGAAATAACAAATAATAGCTTCGTGTAACCTCCTCCCTCATTCTTAAATCTTGTAATTAAAGTATTTTGACACTTATTGCACAGGTCACCACTCTGTCAATTGTACATGGAGAAACGTATCTCTTGCAGAAAAAAAAAAGCAATGCCATACACTGGAAAGTATCTCCTGTTTTATTTCATGTTATTACTTGCACTGTTTTTAATAAGATGTTATTCTTATGGGCTTTTTTCTAATAGAGTTTCCATATGCTTCAAATACTAACATGCTGAGCATATGTAGGTCAAAATCTCTCCTTTTAAGTCATTTTCCCCCATAGACTGGACGTATGGTTCAAAAGAAGCTCAGTTTAAGAGCTGCTCTCTCAGAGAGACTGCTACTGATTCTATATCATATGAAAAGATGTAAGCCGAAGGTAGACTGAGTTGGAATGCAGGAAATATCTTGCAAATATCTTGGCTGTGATGGGTTCCTCAACCTTTCTAACCCAGGGGTGTCAAACTCAAGGCCTGGGCCCCGGATATGGGCCTGTGGGGTGCTTAGATCTGGCCCGCACAGCCACCCTGAAAACAGTGAAGGACCGGTCCGTGGTTTTTTCTGCCAGCAAAAACGGAGCTCAGGCAGCTGTGCAATGTCCCCCTCGGGCTGGCTCCATCTTTGACCATGACAGTCTCCTGCAGCCCTCTACCAGTAAAACAGAGGTCCGGGGAGGCCGCATGCTCCGTTTTCATTGGCAGAGGGCTGCAGGAGACCGTCATGGTCTAAAATGGAGCCTCAATGAGTGATATCGAGTTGGCATGCCCCCCTGGCCATGCCCCCTGCCCCTCCTCCAAGTTCAAAGACAACCCTGATGCAGCCCTCAATGAAACTGAGTTTGACACCCCTGTCCTAACCCAAGGAACTGCAGACAAAATGGTAGCAATCTGAACAATGATGTGAGGGATTATGAGGACCAGGCAGAGGAGAAGTTCAGCCCAGAGATGGGGTTGAGGGAAGAAAACATTTCAAAGAGGCTCCACCTTAAATGGCTTTCTAGTCTGTCTGGAAATGGATGACTACCATTTTCAAGATTATAGTTTCATACTGAAAAGCATTAAATATACTTTCCTGAAATCTGTGTGGTTCTCGTGGTATGAATTTGCCAGCTATGTTGAACTTGGCAAATGAACCAAAACTAGTTAGCTGTAATTCTCACCTAAAACTTCTTACCTCCACCCACCCACCCCGAAATCTACAAATCATAACATTGGATAGGACCATTATAAGTCCAACTGCTGTTCAATGCAGGAATCGCAGTTGGGAAATGGGCGAATACATAAATTAATATAACAAATAACAGAGTCCCTTGGTTGAGTTGGGTGGTTATAGAAAATGAATGAATGAAATCATCCTCAAGAGATAGCTGCTCATTTTCAGTCTGAACATGTCCTATAAAAGGGAGTTCACTATCATTCTCGATATTAGATTATGTATTGGTTTCATTGCATTTATTAAAATTGAATGTTTTTGTAACTTAAGTCCATTTGTTTCTGTTGTGTCTTGTGTGGCAATAGAACAGAAGTCACAGTCACTTGCTGAGTGACACTCTTTCAGGTAAATGGGAAGGGCTATCATATTTGCTTCTCCTTGTTCCTCATCTCCTCAGGCTGAATCTTTCTTAAAGTATGACAAGATATTCAGTGTGGGATCCTAAGCGCGGAGGGCAGTGCAATTGTTTCATTCCTTTTATTTAAAGACATTATGTCTATAAAATTGTGTTAGCCTTTCTTCTAGCCATGTGTCAAACTTCTAAATCATTTTGGTTTGTGATTGACTATAGTGCCAACATTCTTTTCATAAAGACTAATATCAGGCTATATACTATCCATCCTATACCATTTTCCTGAAGAGTTCTCATTACTTTCTTAAACAAGTGTCAGAAATGGTGTAGGGTCTCCCGCTTGGGCGGGGGGTTGGACTAGATGACCTATAAGGTCCCTTCCAACTCTGATTATCTGTTATCTATTAATAAAAATGTTAAAAAAATACAGAATCTAATACTAAGGTTAACCATTCGTTCTTTGCAGTTTACAAGCAACATTAGTGGGTTGCAGATTACAGGCGAAGTCCACAATCTTGCTATATGTTCCCTATTTAATTAGATTGCTAGTTAGTTTATCAGCAGGGTACTTTATCAGATGCTTTGCTGAGACCAAGATATATTACATCCACATCAATCCCACAATCTATTAAAGAAGTTATCTGATAACAAAACAAAGCAAAGTTAATTTATTTGACAAATTGAGGGTAATTCTAGTTGGAGAATCTGAGTGCTGTTGATGAGGCATGTCATATTAATTTTCCTGAGGCAGGGAAATATTTTCTTCTTATTTCCTTAGAACAACCCTTTCCCCAATTGATTTTTGTACATATGTTTCAAAATAGGCATTCTTGTTCATCGTCATCTTCCATGCAACATCTCTGTGGAGTGGAAGATAGAGATATCGTTTTGAAACAGGAGCGATACATGATGAAGCACTGTATTCAGCAGTAGTATCTGTGTTGTAGCAAAATCAGTTTTAGCAAATCTAGAAAATCCACCGCCATAAACATTTGTGACTGGTTTCATTTCCATCCTTTTCCAGTGTTATTAACTGGACTCATGGTCTCAAAACATTGAGTACATTCAGTACCGAACAATATAGGGAAGCTTTCTTAAGGTACAAAATACCCTTTCAATGGAGAAGTTATCAGTGCAGCTTTATTTCCAAGAAAACTAGCTGGGGTAGAAAAAAAGGAGGGTTTGGGGGGGGGCGAAATGTGATTCTGCCACATACATTCAGTACTCATACACTGTGACTAATACTAGAAGATAGCAGGAAAATATTTTGCAGGAGCCCTGGGGGGATTTATTTTCTGTACAAACTGCCACAGTCCATTCTGTGACAGTTAAGCCAGATTTATTTTTAATGCAAGTTAAACTCCTGTCATAAAGAACAATCAATTTGAAGCCTGCCTCAGTCTCTAATTGCAAATGTATTGATTGATTTGGTGATGAATGAACTATATAAGGCTGCCCATCTTAACAAGTAACTCTATGGTGCTTTCAATAAGCATGAAGATGAATAGTATCTTTATTGATCCCAAAAATATTATGACAGATCTTTTAAAATTGTAATTATGTTCTGTAAATCCTTCTCATTCTGGGAAAATGAATCTTCGTTAGTTAATTATTTATTTTAAAAGGGCTTATTTTAATCTAATTGTAAAAACCCACAGTACCTATGAATTATATAAGCTGTCTAAGAGCAAAAAATATGTTACATCAGTGATGCCTTGTTATGAAACTTTATGGATGTAAAACAAAATTGAAGTATAATTTAGAAAATTCTTAAATAGTTTTCCATAAAATACATGTCTGGATATTCTTAAAGCAACCGCTTCAATTGGCCTATGACCTTAAACTGATTTCCATGTTAGCCATGACCTTAAACAGACTCAACATGTCTACAGTGGGCTCATGACCCTAAAGAGAAGACAGCCTTTTAGGAGAGGCCACAGAACAATTAGATCAATATTTTCTAAAGCTTGGCAAATTTAAGATGTGCAATTCTCAAAATTGCTAGATTATACTTTTTCTTCTGTAATTCGGATGCTGAAAAATTATAAGATACCAGGAAAAAAATGGGGAAAAATATTCTTCAGGCTTCCCAGTTTGCTGTCTTCTACCCCAGATTATTTTTATTTTTTTCTCTGGGCAGAGGCTATCTATTATTTTTATTATCTGTGTGTGATTCATGTGGGGCCCAGAGGCAGTCTGGGAAATAAAGGTCAGGCTGAATGCTACTGTTTTGTTTTCCGTTGTGGCAGGTTGTTATTGAATTGGGTTTTTTTTTATTCAAAGCATCTAAACCCATGCTTATCTACCAAAAAGCAGGGAGCTTAAAAGGCACCAAAAGAAGACATCCTATGGCACATTGGATGGTGCAAAATGCAGCCACGTGGGTAGTGATGGGACCGTCCCGATTCTCCCATATTACACCCCTCCTGCGTGACCTGCATTGGTTGCTGGTTGTCCTCCGTGTGAGATTCAAGGTTTTGGTAACAACTTATAAAGCCCTGTATGGCTTGGGTATGGGGTACTTGCAAGAACATCTCCTTCCACTGACAAACACCAATCGCCCTGTGCACTCCCACAGACAGGGCCTCCTGGGGATACCGTCAGCTAAACAGTGTAGACTGGTGGCCCCTAGGGGTAGGGCCTTCTCTGTGGGGGTGCCCACCCTCTGGAATCAACTACCCTTGAGTTGCCCCTGATCTCCGCTCCTTCGCTGACCTCAAAACATGGCTATTTTTGCAATCCGGCCTGGACTGACAGGGGATTGGGGTTTTAATTTGATTGTTTATTTGGCATAATTTAATATCTTTTAAATTTCTTTTAACTTTTGTACTTTCTGTTTTTTATGTATGCCACCCTGAGTCCTTCGGGAGAGAGGGCAGCTTATAAGTCCAAATAAAACAAACAAACAAACAAACATTGGTGTTTATGGGCACCAGGTTGCTTCTTCTTGCTGTATGTTTACAGAAACACTACTAAGGAAAACGGTGCTTTGAAATAGATGGTTCCCATTAAAAGGCATCTCAGTTGTTCCAGATTTTCCTTCGTGAAAGATTTTCTGTAATAAGGAGGAGAAGAGATTGAGAATGTTGGGAAAATTGAGGAGGCTTTGAAATGGAACATAATATCATCAGACCAGTATAAAATTCTGTGAAGGAAGCAAGACAATAATAGCTTTCTTGTGAAAGACCCAAGGGTTGATTTTATTTATTTATTTATTTTATTTTTTGGACTTATATGCCGCCCCATCTCCAAAGACTCGGGGCAGCTCACAACTAAAAACAGCAACAATAAATAATTAAAAAGAAATTAAACCAATTTGCAAGCCCAAAAAATTACAAAAACTAAAATTACTATGATTAAAATATTATAAAAACCCCATCCAGGGAGGGGTCACAGCCCGGATTGGTCAAATAACCAGGTCTTCAAATCGTGGTGGAAGGTGCAGAGGTCAGGGGCCAGGTTGGTTCCAGGGTCAGGGCCGTGACAGAATAGGCTCATTGCCAGGGGACTGCCAGCCGACATTGGCTTGCCAACGGGACCCCAAGGAATCCTTGCCTATGAGCTCGCACAAGGCGGTTGGCACTCGATATCGGCAGGAGTCGCTCCCTTAAATATTGAGGACCCATGTTGTGAAGGACTTTGTATGTTAAAACTAAAACCTTGAATCTCACCCGGAGTGCAACCAGCAACCAATGCAGGCCGCGCAGGAGGGTAATATGGGAGAATCGGGAGACTCCCATCACCACCCGTGCCACCGCATTCTGCACCAGCTGCAGTCTCCGGATGGTAGGCAAGGGCAGTCCTAAATAGAGAGCATTGCAGTAGTCGAGTCTAGAGGTAACAAGGGCATGAGTGACTGTGTAGGGCATCTCGGTCAGAAATGGCTGAAGCTGATGAACAAGGCGGGAGCTGGGCAAAGGCCCCCTGGCAGCCCCACCTGCTCCTCCAGCTGGAGCCATACATCAGGAGGATCCCAGATTCCACGCCCTATCCACAGGGGGCAACACCTCTCCCCTATGGCCAAAGATGGATATTCCTGACTGGGCTGAGATGCGGTATGCACAACCACTCAGTCTTGGCGGGTTGAGTCGAAGCATGTTCCGCTCATCCAAATCTGTACGCATCCAAACACCGGGTCATCAGGGTGAGGGCATTACTGATCTGGTTCGGGGTGGAGATGTACAGCTGGGTGTCATCTAGTACTGATGGAATCTCACCCCGAAACCACAGATGATCTCACCCAGTGGCTTCATGTAGATGTTAAATAAAAGAGGGAGAGGACCGAACTCTGGGGACCCCACAAGATAGCACCCTCGGGGTTGACCTCTGCCCCCTACCAACACCGTGCGACTGCCCTGAGAGAGGTAGGAGGTGAACCACTGAAGGACAGTGCCCCCACTCCCAACCCCGGAGGCATCGCAAAGGGATACCATGGTCGATGTGGTATCAAGGCCGCTGAGAGGTCTAATAGGACCAGGACAGAAGAAACCCTGTCGGCCCTCCAGAGATCATCCATCAGTCGCGACCAATGCCGTCCGTGCTGTAGCAGGTCGGAAGCCCGTTGGTACGGATCCAGGTAGTCCGCTTCATCCAGGAAGAGTGGAAACTGCCA
>CM019148.1:146894599-146938233 GCA_009733165.1 Naja naja
TCACAACTAAAACAACAACAATAAATAATTAAAAAGAAATTAAACCAATTTGCAAGCCCAAAAATTACAAAACTAAAATTACTATAATTAAAATATTATAAAACCCCATCAGGGGAGGTCACAGCCAGATTGGTCAAACAAGGTCTTCAAATCATGGTGGAAGGTGCGGAGGTCAGGGGCCAGGCGGAGCCCAGGGGCAGTTCCAGAGGTCAGGGCGCGACAGAATAGGCTCGTCGCCAGGGGGACCGCCAGCCGACATTGGCCCAGCGGGACCCGAGAGTCCTTGCCTATGTGCTCGCACAGAGGCGGTTGGCACTCGATTCGGCAGAAGTGCTCCCTTAAATATTGAGGACCCATGTCGTGAAGGACTTTGTATGTTAAAACTAAAACCTTGAATCTCACCCGGAGTGCAACCGGCAACCAATGCAGGCAGCGCAGGAGGGTATGGGAGAATCGGGAGACTCCATCACCACCCGCGCCGCGCATTCTGCACCAGCTGCAATCTCGGATGGTATGCAAGGCAGTCCTAAATAGAGCATTGCAGTAGTGAGTCTAGAGGTAACAAGGGCATGAGTGACTGTGGGGCATCTCGGTCCAGAAATGGTGAAGCTGATGAACAAGGCGGAGCTGGGCAAAGGCCCCCACAGCGGCCCCACCTGCTCCTCCAACGGAGCCGTACATCCAGGAGGACCCCAGATTCCGCCCTATCCACGGGGGCAACACCTCTCCCCTATGGCCAAAGATGGATATTCCTGACTGGGCGAGATGCGGTATGCACAACCACTCAGTCTTGGCGGGTTGAGTCGAAGCATGTTCCGCTCATCCAAATCCGTACCGCATCCAAACACGGGTCATCAGGGGGAGGGCATCACTGATCTGGTTGGGGTGGAGATGTACAGCTGGGTGTCATCTGCGTACTGATGGAATCTCACCCGAAACCACGGATGATCTCACCCAGCGGCTGTAGATGTTAAATAAAGGGGGAGAGGACCGACCCTGAGGGACCCCACAAGAGAGCACCCTCGGGGTCGACCTCTGCCCCCTACCAACCCGATTCGACCGCCCGAGAGGTAGGAGGTGAACCACTGAAGACAGTGCCCCCCACTCCCAACCCCGAGGCATGCAAAGGATACCATGGTCGATGGTATCGAAAGCAGCTGAGAGGTCTAATAGGACCAGGACAGAGGAAAAACCCTGTCGCCCTCCAGAGATCATCCATCAGCGCGACCAATGCGTCTCCGTGCTGACCAGGTCGGAAGCCCGATTGAGTACGGATCCAGGTAGTCCGCTTCATCCAGGAAGAGTGGAAACTGCCGAGCCACCACACTCTCAACAACCTTCCAAAAGCGAAGGTTGGAGACTGGACGAAAGTTGTCTAACAGTGCGGGTCCAGGGCAGGCTTCTTCAGGAGGTCTCACCACCGCCTCCTTCAGGCGGAGGGAAAAACACCCTCTCTTAATGAAGCGTTGACAACTGCCGGAGCCAGCCATGGGTGACCTCCCTGGTAAGGCAACCAGGAAGGACACGGGTCCAACAAACATGTGGTGGAACTCAGGCGCCGCATAGTCCTGTCCACTTCATCCTCGGAAACAGGATCGAACTCATCCCAGATCACACTGGCCAGACTACTTGTATCCTGTTCCTCAGACCACTGCAAATCAGAGGACAACCCGCTCCGAATCGAGGATCTTATCCCAGATATTGACCAAATTCCTCAGCCCTTCCCACAATGGGTCCGCCCCCCCTAGCGAAGGAGAAGCGGGTAGCCAAAACAGGGTGGCTGGGCGGTTATCTCTTGGGCTATGAGGGCAGAGATAAGAGCCGCTCTCATAGCTACCAGGTAAGTCCTAATATGGGCTCTTAGCTGGGCTCCATCAGATTGGGAGTGGGTGGACCTCCACCCGCTCTCCAAACCCCTCCGACGATGCTTCATCTCCCAGAGCTCCTCGGTATGCCAAGGAGCCATCCGGGATCCACGGCTTGTGAGGGGACGCATGGGGACAACCCTGTCAAGGGCATCCGACGCAGCCTGTTGCCAAGCAGTCGCCAGATCCTCGGCAGAGCTGTGGGCAAGGGAAGAGGGAAAAACCCAGTTCCGCCTGGAACCTCTCAGGGTCCATCAGGAGTCTGGGCCGGAACCATCTAAGTGGCTCCTCATCCCAGCAGTGGGGGGTGGCCTGTTGGAAGACCAGCCGAGGAGATAGTGATCAGACCATGGAACGGCAACTGAAAAGTGGCTTGCCCTCTGTCACTACGCCACTGTTCAGAGACAAAAACTAGGTCAGAGTGTTTCCCCTCGTGAGTCGGGCCTTGAATCAATTGGGTCAGGCCCATGGCTTCCATAGAAGCCATGAATTCCTGGCCAAACCCGCCTCCCCAGGGAGGGCAGATTGAAGTCCCCCAGGACTATAAGGCCCGGAACTCCACCGCCACCCCGAGAGACATGAAAACCCAGGCAGGGCCGCTGTCACACAGCTGGGGAAAGGTATGCGAGCAGCAAGCCCACCCGACCATTAGGCCCCCACCTCAGGAGGAGGGTCTCACTCCCGCCTATCTCTGGAACCGTGACCTCCCTTGGAAACAGGGTCTCCCGAATAACCACAGCCACCCCACCACCCCTTCCCTGGGCCCGTGGCTGGTGCAAAACCCAGAAACCTGGAGGGCATAGATCAACCAGAGGGACACCCCCCTCCAGGCCCAACCAGGTTTCGGTGATACAAGCCAGGTCCACAGCCTCCTCCTCAATGATCTCACGGAGGAGAGAAGACTTATTAGCCATGACTTATTAGCATTAAAATACACCAGCCTAAGCCCAGGGGACCCGGTTCCCGTGCCCCCTAGGGAGGAGGCCATAGGGTCAGAGCGTGCCACCGCACAAAGATGGCAGCGCTCCCAACACATGATATGGCTCTATGCCTCGATGTCTCCTGCCAATCCCAACCACCTTGGGAATCGCTGTCCCCACCTCGCACCCCGGGGCCCCACCGCCCCAACCCCCCCCCCATGCACCAGGCTGCAAGAAGACCCCTCCACCCCTCCCTAACTCCTTAAGACGACCAATTAAAATTTTTAAAAGCCTCCCCTTCTGAATTAAATGTAATTTAAAACCCATGGTCATGCTATGCCCCCTCTTGGGAATAAAAAATCCATCATCAAGGAGGGCTTTGACAATACAGAGCCATCTCAGGGATAGGGGAACACCCCTGAGTGCCCGCAGCTCAAGAGAAGAATAGATGTAACCCATGGTGGTCATTGCTAAGGAGAAAACAAAGTCCAGGAAAAGATGGTAAATAGTTCAGGTCGCCGATGACCAGTTCTAGGGCTGGCAAACAGCAAGGACCTCTCAACCCAAGCGGCACTCCCACTGCCTGGCGGGGAGTAAGTCCCACGATCTTGAACATGGTCCAGCCTCCTCTCTCCCACAGAGGAAGACAGTCCACAGGCTAGCCCCGAATAAGGGGTGGGGCCAAACACCACTGTTCTCTCACCCCAGCGGTAATGGCCAGGCATGGAGTGCTCCCACCACACCATGCAACCCCCAAAAGGCGAACTGAGGCATCTGAGGGGGAGGAAGAATGGTCCAGGCATAGTAGATGGCCACTAAGGGCCCGATGTCTCCACCAGCCAGTCATCTCTGCTTGCATCCTCCAGGCCCTCCCAAGGAGGAGAAAAAGCCAAAAAGTAACATCCGCTGCCATTGTCACATCCAAGGCTAAGAGGGAAGGCCGGGGAGGTACTAGGGCACCAATAAAAACCAGTGCCCCAAGCATATCCCCGGAAGATCTTCAATTATCCTCAGCCAATAGCACCAACAGCAACAACACCGTTGATGCCGCCATCGTCGCCACGCCATCTCCACCGTGCTGCAACCACACTAGGATTGCGCAGCAGCTCCGGCAGACTCCAGCAGGCCCTCCGACAGCCCCTCTGATGACTCAGCGGCCTCTCCAATGGTCCAAAGCGAACCCTCCAACAATCACTTCAGCAGCCGTCAATCCAACAGCTGCCTCCATTGTTCCAGGTCTCAAAGTCCACTTCTTCATCGCTGTCCGGACCGCTCCTCCAAGAAATTCCAGCCATCTCCTCCAATGGGCCTCCAATGCGAGTCACGTCAGGCGGATGAACTTCCAGATGCAAATGCCGAAGCCACCAAGGCCACCAAGACCATAGGGCTGCAAGCACTGCATCCCCGCCATTGCGCCAGGGGCACCAGCCAAGAAAAGTCCCGGACCGGCGTCACTGTCGCAGCTGCTGACTCCGCAACCCAGGAAAACACCCTGGGTCGGATGGTGGACCTCCCCACGAGCCTCACAAGCCGCATAGGCTGCCGCTGACATTCCAGCCCGGGAAAAAAAACACCCCAGGTCGGACGGCAGGCTTCCAGTGCGCTCCGCGTAGGCCATACAGGCCCCAGGCTCCAGCTCCAGGCGCAACACTGAAGGCCGCCGAGACCGCCAAGACTGCAAGGCCACACCCGCAGCCATTGCATCAAGTGGCACCCGCCGGGAGGAAAAAGGAACCCCCAACCGGCGCCGCCGCCACCGCCATACGAGCTGCCGCTGTTCGCAGTTCGGCCCAGGGAAAACACCCTGGGTCGGGCGGCAGGCTTCCAACGTGGCCCATGAATGGGCACGAATGACGGGGCGCGAACAATGAGGCCACTGAAGCCGCCAGGGCCGCACCTCCAGCCATCGCACTGAGCGGCACCAGCCGGGAGGCAAAAAACCCTCGACTGGTGCCGCTGCTATCGCCATCAACATCCGACCCAGGGAAAGCACCCTGGGTCAAACTGCTGTGAGCAAGCAAAAACCCCTCCGGAGCAAGCAAAAACCCCTCGAACAACCAAACCTGGGGTCTCTCTGCAATCTCCACTAACGCTCAACTCCTCCGAGCCGCCATAACCCTGCACATGCGCACAACCAATCATTTTAAAGCAACGTTCAACTGATTTTAACAAACAAGCAAAATATCTTCTTATTACAGGAAGTCCTCAACTTATGACCACAGTTAAGACCAAATTTTAAGTTGTTAAGTGAGAAATTAATTAAGTGTGTTTGGACCCATTTTTACAACTTTTCTTGCCACATTTAGTGCAGTTTTTAAGTTAGTAACACGGTTGTTAAGTGGATGTGGCTTCCCCATTGATGTTGATTGTCAGAAGGTTGCAAAGACTGATTACATAACCCGGGGATTCTGCAACTGTCATAAGTGTGAGTCAGTTGCCAAGCATCTGAATGTAAATCACCTGGCCATGGGGATGGCTGTAATGGTCATAAGTGTGGAAAATGGTCCTAGGTCACTTTTTTCAGGGCTGTTGTAACTTCAAACTAAATGAACTGTTGTAAGTCAAGGACTACTTGTAAAATTAAAATGAATAAACTTTACCTCCAGCCACTTGCACAGTTCAACCCACAGTTTGCACATTTTGAATATTGATCTAGTCGTCCCAATAATTTATGCCGCTTGCATTCTAGAAATGCCTACAAAACAAAACCTTTGCTATTGGGAACTCTGTTGAAACTGCCTTGTTTCAGGGAGTCTCAACAGCAACCACAGAAGGCCTGGCCTGAACATGAGATGCACATTCCACAAACAGGAACTTTTCAAAAGAAATTAAAACAAAAACCAACACACACACACACACACACACACAAAAGCCAGTCAAGCCTGCCCAGTACAATTCCTGGTTAATTATACCTGGAGGATCAATTCCTTGGCTTTAGTCTCTTTTGCAAGCCTTAAAAAGTTCCTATGTTGCCACCTTAAAGCCTTTGAGCTTTGTTAGCTGGGAAGGGGGGCGGGAAGAGAGAGAGAGAGAGAAAGAAAGAGAGACAAGAAGAAATGGGTTGAATAAAGCCTTTGTTCAAGAGGAATGCAGGTGAACCCCAGACATCCTGTTCTATAGTATACAACAGGTTCATCCAGCTGAACTATAAGGGAAATCTAAGCTTAACCTTAGACGTTTCTTCTCTTCTTTCTCCCTTTGATTTTTGTCTGGAGATTTGATGGACAGGCAGGCATGGCACTTGGTTAACTGGCTGCAAAGTTAAGAAAGAGTCTTGCCAACTTCAGTGACAAGGAGAGCCAAGCCCTTTTTCTGTGTTGCCAAGGCTGTAGGGGAGGAGAAGAATGGGCATGTCGAAAATGTGAAGACAGAAGGATCTTCTACATTCAACGAGTTCCTTTGTTCTACATTCCTCACATGGGCCTCCTTCCTGCTTCCAGGAAGGTGTAGCTTATTCGATGGACACCACTGGATTTACTAACTAATGAAACGGGCTTCAAAATTTTTAGCAAAGTGTTCTCTGCCCTGTTGCTGGGTGGGCATGGCCATGGTGGGCGTGGCCTACTCTGCATCATGGTGGGGGGGGTGTTTTTTGCCCTCCCTGGGCTCCGGAGGCTTTCCTCGAGCCTCCAGGAGGGGGGAAATGGCCTCCCTGGAGGCTCTCTGAAAGCCAGAAACAGGCCTGTTTCCGGCCTTCCTGAATGGCCTGATTTTTGCCCTCCCTGAGCCTCTGTGTGTACCCTTCACTTATCTTCATCCAAAACAGACCATGTGGGGACTCCTGGGAGGGGCGGGACAGAGTGGGCGGGGCCAGCCAGGAGTGGGATTTGGGGGTTCTCCAAACTACACAGAAACTTAGCTAGGGCCTTTCCCGAACCCCTGCAAATCCCCAGCAGCCCACCTCTCTAACTAACATGAAAACAGGTGCCCATGCACCAATGCTCATTGCTTGTCTTGCCTGCATGAGGCAGGAATAGATTGGGAATGTCAAAGCTTCTACTATTTTTTTCCCCAGAAGCCACAAGTTGCATATTTGATAGAAAAATTCAGATGTTAAAAAGGATATTTTCACAGAAGAAACCCTACCATTTCCTTCCTGAACATGTATGCAAAGGATGGGGTAGGGTGGAGGGAGGCTACATTTCTTAACACATGGTCTTAAGCAAAGTAAACTCACTGAAATTCACTTCACTTAGAGGACAAGGCTATAAACTGACTAAGGGTACAGTTTAGCTTCTTTTACAGCTTGAATGACCTTTCATGAATACTAGCAGTCTGCTTTGAAAGTTTGCAAAAAGTCTTAAGACTGGGAAGGTTTGAAGGTCTGCTTGGCCTTGAACCATCCAGTCTCAGCAGAACTGTTGTGAAAACACAAAGGTGGCAACTGTATATGCAGCCCTGCCTTCACCGCTACATCAAACAGTGCACCACCCAGAGAAGCCTTGAGTGAAATGGGCAACTGAATAAGTCTGATCAATAAATAAATTAGTTTTCTAATTCCTTTGATCAGAGAAGTGAAGTGTTATCATCCTCCACAATGCAGCAAACTCCTGAATAGCTATTGTGAATGTGCACCACATTTATTCCTGCACATAACTGACATCTTCACACCTGGTTCACTTATCTTATGGCTATGTGGATGGATGGTTGGCTGGTTTACTCTCCTCTCTTCACTGTAATGTATTTATTTTTATTTATTTTGTTTATTATATTTTTATTTTACCTTTATAAGGTTATAAGTAATTCAAGGCAGCAAACATATATAATACTTAGTGTGTGTGTGTGTGTATTCTATAAATAAATACTATCCATTGATTTATCATTTTATTGGTTGTTTTTTTTAATCCTTCTATCCAGGATTGGACTGTTGTACTCTGGTTGCATTTGTTTTAATGTCTTAACTGATGATATCCACTGTTTTAAGCCTTTTTAAATCTGAACACTTTTAAGTCATGTATTCCTTCATATATACAGGTAATCCTTGTTCAGTGACCACAAAAAGTAAGGAGTGCTGAGGATTTTACTCTGTTAGTTGCTGTTGAATATAGGGAATGGTGCTCATCTCTGTTTAAAGGGAATTGACACAATGCTGTCTGAAGACATATCCATGGTCATATGACCAGCATGACATCACAGAGTGCTGTTACCTTCCCACCAAAGTGGTACTTATTTATCTACTCTCCTTTGCATACTTTCGAACTGCTAGGTTGACAGAAGTCGGGGCAAGGACGGAAGCTCACCCCTTCACAGGACACTTGGGTCTTGAACTTGGGCTGCTGGCTTTACAGCTGACAAGCCCAATGTCTTAACCACTGAGCCACTGCTCTGCCCCTTAGTGACCACATTGGGGACTGGCAATTGAGTTGTTAAGGAAAGCAGTGAAACTGTTTTAACTGTACTAGGTGAAACTGTAAACTGTGTTTACAATCTTACTTCAGCTTCCTTTTGTTCTACATGTCTGCTAAAGTCATAAAAGCTAGAACTGGTCACAAAATTATTTTTTCATCACTGTTATAACTGCAAATGGTAGTTGAATGAGACAGTTGATAAATGAGACCTACTTATACTAGGAAGCTTGAGAGAGACTTCCCTATTAGCCACCCTAACCTTGATGGTGAAGGTTCATTGTCTCAGCTTGTGGGTTGGTTTCCAAATGTTTCATTACCAGACTAGGTAACATCTTCAGCCTGATAATGAAACATTTGGAAACCCACTCACAAGCTCAGACAATGAACCTTCACCTTTATCCTACACCCAAAATACAGATATTCACCACTATTGCATCCTAATCAGTGGTGGGTCAATTTTTTTCACTACCGGTTCTGTGGACGTGGTTTGGTGGACATGGCTTGGCTTGGTGGGTGTGGAAGGGGTAGGATACTGTAAAATCTCCTTTCCCTCCCTACCCCACTAACCTGCTTTCCAGCTCCTGTGTAGGGCAACAAAAGAAGATCCAGCCTGATCAGCTGGGGCTCAGGAAGCAGAGAATAGATGGGGATGGGGCCAGTCAGAGGTGGTATTTGCCGGTTCTCCAGATTACTTAAAATTTCCGCTACCAGTATCCTTCCTCTGTCATGCCCAGCAAGCCATGCCACGCCCACAGAACTGGTAGTAAAAAATTTTTGAATCCCATCACTGACCTAAGCATGTCAGTAGCCTCCTTTGAGAGAGCCAAAAGTGGTCCTTTCAACTGATCAAAAGTGCACCATTAGTGCTGGCAAGATGGAGTCAGCTGCCACTGTAACTCTATTACATTTCTATAGTAAGTTGTCCCAAAAATTTATTCCTGTAAATTTTTTGTGGGGGCAGGAGTGGGTGGCTTAAAGGTGGTGATAAAAGAAGAAATTATTTCAAAACATGTATCAGCTATCCTTCCCTTAACCTATAAGTTGTGCAGTTTGCAGGAGAAAAAAGTAAATGGAGAACTGGGTGAAAAACAAGCTTTTAAATTAGGCCTCCAGAGAGAGAGAGAGGAGAGAGAGAGGGGAAAAAAAACTTTAATCCCTGAACATGGGTAAATAAACGGGCCTCTTTTAGCCATTATGTTTGGTGAACAAAGCCAGTGATAACACACACCTCAGTACATACAATGGCTGAGTGAGACCACGAGTGAAGTTTGACAGCCCCTATTTTTCTGTTTGCCCGGAGACATTTTGTGGGAAGATAAAGGTTGCCTCTCAGCAGACTTTATTTGCAGCCCTGCTTAATGTCATGAACTTGACTGAACTTTACGATTGAAATACCACCATCATGGCCTTGTTGGGGGCGCGGTGCACTTACCGGTCTCCTCATAAAAGACTTTTTTGTGTGTGTTGACTCTGGAGTTAGCTGCTTGGATGTGTGTGCTAAGCTGAGTCAATTTTCTCCTTACTACTAGAAGAGAAACATGAAGTCACCTCTGGAGACAGGTTTATTCCATTAACTAGGCACAAATGGGAGAACAGCACCTCTTAAGAGAACAATCTACTTGATATAATATCTTCATTGTATCACCAGCTGAACACAGAAATCTCTCTCTCTCTCTCTCTCTCTCTCTCTCTCTCCAATTCTTTCTTCTGAATTTGTCATTTGTTTTTCATTTCCTTTTGCAATCAGTCTGTCTTCCTCATGCTTTTTCAGTCAAATCTCCAGCTGCCTGGAGGCACAAACAGGCATTCACAGAGATTGAACAGGGTAGAGGCAGGAAGGTCTTAAGTTCTGTATGTGGTTTCCTTCTCAGTCTGATGGCAACTCAACATCCCATGTGTCTACCTGTAGGGGAAGTAGATGGATTTGAGGGAGGGGCCCGTATTAATCCGTGAGATGTTGGGTGGGTGGATGGGTGACACGGAGAGGATTTTTTTAAAAAATGTGCGATTTTGTATCCACCTCCTTTAGGTACTCTTTTTTTTAATTACATTTAAATGCCGCCCTTCTCCGAAGACTCAGGGCGGCTTACAATTTTTGGGATACAACCCAATGCACTCAGTAATAGCCTTCATTCCATTGTATATGCCTGCCTGCTTATTACTAAGCGGCATTTTTACAAAGTCAGCTTATTGCCCCCAACAATCTTGGGTCCTCAATTTACCTACCCCAAGAGGATGGAAGGCTGAGTCAACCTTGAGCCTGGTGGGATGGTTTAGTGCAGGAATGTGAGGGGGAGGTTTAGTGCAGGAACGTTATATTGGTATATAAGAGTGCTGGAAAAAACAGTTTGAGGATGTCTCTGGGTATGTAAAAATAAAGTGTGTGGGTTTCTTTGGGTGTGGATGTGTGTGAGTGCTCAGTTCTAGTCTAACAGAGGTATCCCAAAAGACATTTGTTGTATTCATATGCCATAAAAGATTGCCTATCTCTGCCTTTTATTATTAGAACAGACATATTGCTATGCTTTTACCTTATCAAGCTAGCTACTGTATTTGTATCCACAGTGTTATGTTCGCATAGAGAGGCAGCACACAGAGTGCTTCAACTCAAAGTTTATTGTGACTTCAGCTCAGAACGGACCTGATTTGGCTTAGGCAAGGCAGCTATATATAGCCGGCTGCCTCGGCTGACAGCCAATCAGAGTGCAGGGTTTTCCCGCACTTTTAAACCAATGATTTCAAACACTTTACAAGAACAACCAATCAATTCAAACTCTGCATACATAACACCCCTCCCCACTAGGTTTGGTCCATACTCAAACCCCATCTATCTAATATACTCTTGTAAATAGGTGGGGCTCTTACGTGTACGTTGCGACCTACGTTGTTCAGATGTTTTAGGGTTCTCACATTGTGAGGGAGGAAATGTGTCTGTTAACATCTCCTTACTTGGACTTCTAGTATTGTTATAACCTGTTTGGTTACTACAACCTGGTCTTTCCTCCCAATCCATCTCCAACCCAATGTCAGCACCTAAGTCTGGTAGTGATGTGCAATCTTCCATTTGTAAAAATGGTTGTTGGCACTGTGACAGGTTTTGGGATGGTTCCTGTCGTGTTAGCTCGTTACACATGGGGTTGATTCTTGCTTGCTGATTACCTTCATAATCCCCCTTCCCCTAGGAGAGGCAGTAGGTATGGGAACCAGAGGGGAGCAATGGCAATGCTCCTGAGGTAGTCTGGACTGTAATTGATCTATGTGCCTGCTCCAGAGGACACCATCCTCAGTTTGAACCCTGTAAGACCGGGGGGCCTGTAATTTGGGTTATCTCTGCAGGAATCCAGAACGGTTCACCCACAAGGTTTTTTGCATAAACAGAATCACCCACAGTGAATGAGCAAGTTTTGCTAGTGGAATCCAGTGGTGCGTTGGGTGCGTAGGTGGGACGAAGGCGGTCAAGGGGAGATCTGAGTTTCCTACCCAACAACAACTCGGCTGGGGTTAAGTTAGTTGATGGGTTGGGAGTGATATGTTGGACACTGAGTAGTTTTTCAACTTTCTCGGTGATGTCCCCTGGACCCAATTGCTGGAGTTTCTCCTTGGTAAATCATACCATGCGTTCAGCCCGGCCGTTAGCCGAAGGATGCCCAGGGGCTGTAAGGGCGTGTCTGATATCTTGCTGTGCTAAATATGATTCAAAAGGTTGGAAGTAAATTGAGGACCATTGTCAGAAACAAGTATATCAGGCAACCCATGAGTTACAAAAGTTTCTTAAGCTGTTTGACAACAGCATCTGCTGTGGTGGATGCCATAGGAACAACCCCTAACCATCTGGAGTATGCATTTACCACAATAAGGAAAGTGTGCCCTCTGGTAGGGCCAGCAAAATCAATGTGAATCCTGGACCATGGGCCCCTAGGACATTCCCATTCCTGTGGGGGCGAGAGGTGGAGCAGGCCTGACTTCCTGACAGTTGGGACAGGATGCAACCCAGTTTTCAACCATTTTGTCAATACCTGGCCACCATACATAACTCCTGGCCAATCCCTTCATTCTGACAATTCCCGGATGACCCTCATGTAACATTTCCAAAACCTCTTTCTGTAGTTTTGCAGGAATAACCACCCTGTTACCCCACAAAATACATCCTCTTAATACAGATAACTCAGTTTGTCTGGACTTAAAAGGTTGGGAACCTTGAGGTAGATCTTGAAGTGGCCAACCTTTCTTAATCCAGCCTATAATAGGAGCTAATAAAGTGTCTTTGGCAGTCTCTCTGGCAATTTCAGCAGCATGGACTGGAAGTTTGGCAACAGTTTCCAGAAAAAGGTGTAAGATTCAGGAGCAGGGTTCTCAATGTGCAAAGGAAGTGGGCAGCGACTCAAAGCATCAGCGTGCCCAATGTCTTTCCAGGTCTGTGGATGAGTTTGTATGAATAAGCAGCAAGAAATTCAGTCCATCTCAGCATCCTTGGTGACAGGATTGTGGGCGTTGGTCTGTCTCCTGCCACAATGCCTAAGAGAGGTTTGTGATCTGTCACAATGGTGAAACTTCTCCCATAAACGTACTCATGGAACTTCTTGACAGCTGCCACAATTGCCAAAGCTTCCTTGTCCATTTGGCTGTAATTTCTCTCTGCTTTAGTCAAAGTGCAAGAGTAAAATTCAATAGGGGCTTCCCTTCCACTGGGAAGCATGTGGCTCAACACCCCCCCACTCCAAAAGGGGATGCATCACAAGTTAGTACAACAGGTAAATTCTCAGAAAACTGTATCAGCATACAATCAGAAGTGATTTGTCTTTTGATATTGTTAAAAGCAGCTTCTTCTTTTCTGCCCCAGACCCATGCAGATTTTTTATCCAATAGTCTGTGTAAGGGTTCTGCAGTGGTTGCTTTCTGAGGTAGAAACATATGATAGAAATTAATAAGTCCCAGGAATGCTTGCAGATCAGTTTTGCATCTAGGCCTGGGGGCTTCTTTGATTGCCTGAACTTTGGCTTCTGTGGGGTGGATGCCATGTTTATCAATCATATAACCCAAGAATTCTACTTTGTCAGTTCTTAGGGTGCATTTCTCTTTTGACTTTTAACCCTGCTTCTTTGAACCTGGTTAGAACTTCTCTGAGTTTCTCGTGTAATTGAGTGTCATTTTCAGCAGAGATTAAAACATCATCAAAATAAGGCACCACCCCAGGCAACCCTTGTAGCATCCTTTCCATGAGGCTTTGAAAGATGCCTGGCACCACACTTACTCCGAATTGTAACCTCTTGCATTTGAATGCACCCCGATGGGTTACAATGGTTTGGGCTTCTGCAGTTAGCTCATCTACTATTAACTGCTGGTATGCTTGGGCCAGGTCCAATTTGGTGAAGACTGTGCCCCCCCAGAGAATGTAATAAATGATGAACCACTGGAACCGGATATGCGCTCTGCTGTAGTGCATGGTTCAATGTCCCCTTGTAATCCCCGCAGATTCTCACGGAACCCTCAGCCTTGACTGGCTGACTATGGGTGTTTCCCACCTGGAGTGGTCTGTGGGCTCCAGCACCCTTGGGCTATAAGTTTATCTAATTGTTCATCATTTTTTTCCTCAATGCAAAGGGTACCCTTCTGGGTTTTAAGCGGATTGGTTGTACCTTGGGATCTAGGTTAAATGTGATAGGGGTCCCCAAGTACTTGCCTAATCCGTCGCTGAAGACCTCTGGAAACTCAGACTTCAAGGACTCTTCCCACTCAGTGTTGCTTACGATTGATGCCAGTCACTGATCCCAGCAGGTTGAACCATTCTAGCCCCAGCAAACTTGGGCGATCTTTATCCACGATGGTCAGGGGTAGGCATTTGATGTGACCTTTGAACTTCACGTTGAATTCTCTTGTTCCAACTACTGGAATCTTGTTCCCTTGGTAGTCAAAATTACTTTATATGCTTTTTCCGAAGACTCAGGGCTGGACACAATCCAATGTGCTCAGCAATGCTTCATTCCATTGTATGTGCTTTACTAAGTCTTTAAGAGTTAATGCCTGCTTCTTGAAGTGAGTCTTCTGAATGTCTGGTATCAGTCTCTTAATAGTGTCCCATGACACCATGGATAAATATGAACCTGAGTCCACTTCCATTTGGCAAGGCCTTCCTTCAATGAATACCTTGATATGCACTTTCCTGTTATTTAAAGGGAAGAATGACCAATAGTTACTGTTTGATGAGTTTCATTCCTTCCATTTGCTCTGTGTTGCACCCCATTTTCTCACTGGTGTTGTTTGGTTGACTTCTCTGTCTTTATTGTTTGTAGCAAACTTTCTTCTGTTTGGTGGAGTTCTGGATGATTTGCAGACTCTTGCAATGTGCCCTCTTTTTTTCACATCGGAGGCAAATGGTGTCCAGGAACTTGCATTCAGTGCGGGGTGGTTTCCCCACAACCTATGCAGTGGAAATCATGCCTTTTCCTTCTCAGGTCGTTTCTTTTCCGCTCCATTCTGAGTCTGTTGATTTCTTCTTCTTCTCCACTGTATTCTGACTCAGATTCAAGTTCATCAAAATGAGTTGTAGTCGGTCTTTTCCCCATCTGAATGGCTCGTAGTCTTGTTCATCTTTCTCATGGCTGCTGAGGATTTGGTGGCTTCTGCTGAAGATGCTTCCTCTATGGTTTTCTTTCAGCCCATCTGAATGGCTCAGTAGTCTTGTTCATTTTTTCATGGCTGCTGCTGAGGATTTGGTGGCTTTCTGCTGAAGATGCTTCTCTATGGCTTTTCTTTCAGCGTGCCAGATCGGCTCCCTTCCAAAACATCTGAAACCGATCTGCATACGACTCCCAGTCTTCATTCTTGGGTAAATGGGGCTGGGGTGTTCAGCGCAGCCATCTCGCTCTTCTCTGTTCACATTGCCTTCTCTTCAGGGAAATCCCACGCCGCCAGTGTTATGTTCATAGAGGCAGAACGCGGGTGTGCTTCAACTCAAAGTTTATTGTGACTTCAGCTCAGAATGGACCCAATTTGGCTTAAGGTATATATATAGTCCGCGCTGCCTCGGCTGACAGCCAATCAGAGTGCAGGGTTTTCCCGCACTTTTAAACCAATGATTTCAAACACTTTACAAGAACAACCAATCAATTCAAACTCTGCATACATAACACACAGCACGAGAATTAAGGCAACAAAACTGCTCCCCAGTCAGGGTTAATCTTTTGATTAACTATTTGTTAATCAAATAGGTAAAGGCTGAGATTTATCCAGAACTGTATTAAAAATATTAGAAAGAAACCTGTGGGATTGTACCAAAGGCCTATCAAGGCCAACATTCAATGGCTATCCACATCCATTCAGGAAGATGTGAATAAGAATTGTGAAGCATTATGTGCCTTATTGTAGCATGCATCCATTTTCAAGGACAGATACAGGAATGACTCACTAAGATATTCCAGTAAGGCATTATTCCAAAGTCTTCATTATAAGCCATCTATGAGGGGGCGAAATGTTTACCAAATATTTCTCACAAATTGAAGTAGTCAGTCTTGCCTAATGGCACTGCAGAATACTCAGCTGGCTGAAAGATGACCTATTCCCAGACCCATTTGGCCAGCCAATGGCATTCACGGATTGGATCAGACAGAAAAAGAAGAGACAAACAACCAGAGATTACAGCAGATAAGGTCATAGGAGATCCACTCGTCTTCTGAGCCTTTCTTGCTCACAGGAGTGTTATTAATTAATTTCTATCCTACTGTTTTATCCAAAGGATTGCTTAGTGGGACTAACAGAGTATAAAAAGTTTAGAAAAATAAACTAGAATTGTATACTATTATTTTGTGTGTGTGTGTGTGTGTGTGTGTGCAAAAACAAAAATTCCTTCTCACCCCTCAATCTCAAGTCCTCTACCAGAGGCCTGGGTGTTTTTTTTTTTAATTACATTTATATGCAGCCCTTCTCCATGAAGACTCAGGCTGCTTACAATTTTGAGCACAACCCAATCGCTCAGCAATAGCCTTCCTTCCATTGTATGCCTGCTTATTACTAAGCGCATTTTACAAGGTCAGCTTGCCCCCCCAACAATCTTGGGTCCCTCAATTTACGAGAAGATGAAAGGCTGAGTCAACCTTGAGCCTGAGGTGGAGCTGGTAGGCAGCTGGAACTTAAGAGCAGGCATTTAACATCTTACAGGATCTTAGCTGTTCCTACCACTTCACTCTTCTGGATGTTGTTCCTGGGATCTGTTGGAGGCATTTGCCCTGGTTGCAATTCAGGAAATGGCCCATTCTCTTCTAGGCCAGATAGATGGGCCTCTGACAATAAGGGGATTTTCAGAAATATATCTCCAACAGATCTTAAAGGGTGAATGGGTACATATTAGGAGAGGTGGGGTTTTTTTCCCCAATATTCACTTTTATTTTTGGTCTTTGTGGTACTGATTGCTATCATAACATAACTGTTACTAAATACTATCTATTTCACAGAAGTCAGTCTTTTTTTTTTTTAAATTCAACAATTCTTTCCTGGTTTCTCAGTGGCAGATGAGCTGCCATCAACACCAAACCAAATATAGGAGTCTTTACCTACCTTTTATGTGGTATTTGTTTATATTCTAATGCCATTTCTGCACTCTGGAGAGCTTTTCTTGGAGCTTTTATTCCTTTAGTTGTCTTCACCAACTCCGAACAATTTGTTGATATCCTTTTATTTGGCCAACTCAGCGCTTCTTATTGGCATTCTGGAAACTGGCAACAGGATTGTTTTAGTGGGAATTTGGAAACTCTTTGGCCATCCTCTGCATTTCTATTTATTTGTAGTTATTACTTTGATATTTACTAATATATTTGTTTATTTGCATGGTTAGAAATGCCATGTGTTTTTGAATGTGTCAATTACAATGGGAAATTAGTACAAAAACCCCAATAAAATAACCCCACCAAGAGAGTCAGCACAGCCCAGATTGTAAAAAGAGCCAAGTTTTCAAATCATGGCGGAAGGTGCGAAGATCGGGAGCCGAACGGAGCTCAAGCAGAAGAAGATTCCACAAAGTGGGAGCCGCCATAGAGTAGGCCCTCTCCGGTCGCCAAGCGACATTGTGTCGCAGGCGGCACCCCGAGGAGACCCCGCCTGTGTGCCCGTAATGTGCCTTTGAAAATCCAAGTACCTTATGTCTCCTCCTTCATCCATAATCACACTCCCCAACAGTTTAGCAAGACAGGATTTTCCTTTGCAGATCATAAACCTTGGAGACTTCCTTTAACCATCCAAGTTGTACTTCTTTGCATGTTCTAATTTTACCTTCCACGTTTATTTTCACTCTTTTACCTGGAAATTATATACAACTAACCCTCCTACAAGTTTCATGGTTTTCTAGATCAACCTAGGGTCCTGTTTTAAAAGGTCGGCTTTACATTGGGTGCTTTGCTAATTTGGCTGCAGTGTGACTTGGTGTTAAGGTGGGTATGTAAGGAACACTAAGGGAGGAATTATATATTAATCCCATTTTATCACATCTTAGTTTTCAAAGCAATCCATGGTACTCTGGGGATTAGTCATTTTAATTTTCTCTATTGTATTCTTGTTTTCCTTCTTTAATGCACATTCAACTCCTTTATTGTCCAATAGTACAAATGCCTCCCTTCCTATACTGAAATTGTTCTTCATAGTTACGTTAACGTTCCACATTTGGTCCAGACTCTGAAAGAAGCCATTTTACTCTAATAACTTCCTTACTTTGCTTATTAACTACAGTGACATCCTCTTGGACTTAGCAATACAATTCCTGATATGTGGTTTGCATTCTGGCCAAGCTTCTATTACTATAGCTTTGAATAACTTCCAAGCATTTTGGAAAATATGATCATCTTTTTAAAAAACCCATCTCCTCATTTTTGAGGCATTTCCTCATAACAAGTTATGTTGTATTTTCTTAGCAACCCCCCCTTTATATATATGTTAAAAATGATAGCAGTATAGTTGTTCTAGTCACTTCAATGATGTACCTCACATTAAGTCTATAAGGGCCTTGGTGGCTCAGGCTGTTAATTGCCTGCATTTAAGTTCCAGCTGCCTACAACTGCTGTAGGCTCGAATCCCACCAGGCTCAAGGTTGACTCAGCCTTCCATCCTCTCGGGGTAGGTAAATTGAGGACCCAAGATTGTTGGGGGCAATAAGCTGACCTTGTAAAAATGCCGCTTAGTAATAAGCAGGCATATACAATGGAATGAAGGCTACTGAGCACACTGGGTTGTATCCCGAATTGTGTCGCCCTGAGTCTCCGGAGAAGGGCGGCATATAAATGTAATTAAAAAAAAAAAGTCCTGGGTACATTTTAAGATTACAACCAGAATTGTCTTCTCTCTGATTGGTTTGATAATAAAATAATCTAAGATATAATCATTTAGGGTATCTAAAATCTAGTTCTACTATATGTCATAACTATCAATGTAAGAATAGTGTATTCTTTCCTACTTGCTGTTTCAACAAATTTACTTTCCATCATAACACTGCTCTGATCATTTTGATCAAGAATTTTATCCATGGCTACATTACATTTGGAACTTCATAGTATTACCCAAAGTAATTCTGAAGAATTGCGAATACATTATGGAATTTCAGAGGTGAATTTATATCTTGTCTAACAGCAATGTATCCAAAGATACAGAGATACTCATATAACTGTTTACATCCAGACTTAATTGCAATGCATTTTTCTTAGTTGTGACATGGGAGCAATAGCAATAGCACTTAGACTTATATACCGCTTCACAGTGCTTTACAGCTCTCTCTAAGCAGTTTACAGACTCAGCATATTGTCCCCAACAATCTGGGTCCTCATTTTACCGACCTCGGAAGGATGGAAGAAGGCTGAGTCCACCTTGAGCCTGGTGAGATTCGAACTGCAAAATTGCAGTCAGCCAGCAGTCAGCAGAAGTAGCCTACAGTACTGCATTCTAATCACTGCACTACTTCAGCTCTTTTAGAAGCACTGGTAGATTAAAGTTCATTATAAATGGTTTTTGTCTCAGAGCAGTGGCGTAGTGGCCTGGGGGATGGTGATACAGCTATCCATCCCGTTCCATGGTCACACCACTATCTCCTACGGCTGGTCTTCCATCAAGCTGCCCCACACGCTGGGATGAGGAGCCACCTAGGTGGTTCTGCCCCAGGCACCTGATGGACCCTGAGAGGTTCCAGGCAGAACTGGGGTTTTTTCCTGCATCCCTTACCACAACCCTGCTGAGGTCCTTGCCGCTACCTGGCAACAGTCGGCCATGGGGGCTCTTGACAGGGTTATCCCCATGCATCCCCTTACTCAGCGCAGATCCTGGTCAGCTCCCTGGTATACTGAGGAGCTCCAGGAGATGAAGCGTCATAAAAGGGGACTAGAGAGCAGGTGGAGGGCGACCCGCTCCGGATCTGACCGAGCCCAGTTAAGAGCCCATATTAGGACTTACCTGGTAGCTGTGGGGGCGGCGAGAAGGTCTTATTTCTCCGCCCTCATAGCATCTACAGATAATCGCCCAGCCACCCTGTTCGGGGTCGCCCGCTCCCTTTTACAATTGGGGGAGGTGGTGGACCCTCTGCAGGGCAGAGCTGAGGAATTTGGTCAGTATCTGCAGGATAAAATCGCTCAGATCCGGGAAGGGTTGCGCTCGGACTTGCAGTGGTCTGAGGATGGGGATGCAAGTGGTCTGGCTAATGTAATCTGGACTGAGTTCGATCCTGTTTCTGAGGATGAAGTGTACAGGATTATGCGGCAGCTGAGTTCCACCACATGTTTATTGGACCCATGCCCTTCCTGGTTGGTTTATGCCTCCAAGGAGGTCACTTGCGGCTGGCTCCGGGCAGTGGTCAAAGCTTCTTTAAGGGAGGGGCTGTTCCCTGCCGCTTTGAAAGAAGCGGTGGTGAGGCCCCTCCTGAAGAAGCCTGCCCTGGACCCAGCCATGTTGAACAACTTTCGTCCAGTCCCCAACCTTCGCTTTTTAGCGAAGGTTGTTGAGAGTGTGGTGGCGCAGCAATTGCCATTCTTCCTGGAGGAAGCGGACTACCTGGATCCATATCAATCGGGCTTCTGGCCCGGGTACAGCACGGAGACAGCATTGGTTGCGCTGATTGATGATCTCTCTAGGGCTCGGGACAGGGGTTTTTCCTCTGTCCTGGTCTTGTTAGATCTCTCAGCGGCTTTCGATACCATCGACCATGGTATCCTGTTGCAACGTCTCAGGGGGGTGGGAGTGGGAGGCACTGTTTTACAGTGGTTCTCCTCCTACCTCTCAGGACATTCGCAATCAGTGTTGGCAGGGGGGCAGAGGTCGACTCCGAGGTATCTCACTTGTGGGGTGCCCCAGGGGTTGGTCCTCTCGCCCCTCTTGTTCAACATTTACATGAAGCTGCTGGGTGAGATCATCAGTGGCTTTGGGGTGATGTATCATCAGTATGCTGATGATACGCAGTTATACATCTCCACCCCAGGCCACATCAGTGATGCTTTCTCTGTGATGTCCCGTTGCTTGGAAGCGGTGCGGATCTGGATGGACAGGAACATGCTTCGACTCAATCCAGCCAAGACAGAGTGGTTGTGCATACCGACATCTCGGTCCAGTCTGGAGGTTCCATCTTTGGTCATGGGGGAGGAGGTGTTGCCCCCCGTGGACAGGGCATGGAATCTGGGGGCCCTCCTGGACTCATGGCTCTAATTGGAGGAGCAGGTGGGGGCCATGGCCAGGGGGGGCTTTGCCCAGATCCGGCTGGTTCACCAGCTGTGCCCATATCTGGACCGAGATGCCCTGCGCACGATCACTCAGGCGCTCGTCATTTCCCAACTCGACTACTGTAACGCTCTCTACTTAGGACTGCCCTTGCATACCACTCGGAGGCTTCAACTGGTGCAGAATGCGGCCGCACGGGTAGTGATGGGAGCTTCCCGATACTCCCATATTACACCCCTCCTGCGCGGCCTGCATTGGCTTCCAGTTGCCCTCCAGGTGAGATTCAAGGTTCTGGTGTTAACATTCAAAGTCCTACATGGCATGGGTCCAGGATATTTACGAGAACGACTCCTCCCAGCATCAAATACGGGGGCACAGACAGGGTCTCCTTGGGGTGCCGTCTGCGACTCAATGTCATTTGGCGGTGACCTGGGGGAGGGCCTATTCTGTGGCGGCTCCCACTTTATGGAATCTTCTTCCGCCGGAGCTCCGGCTGGCTCCTGATCTCCGCACCTTCCGCCACAATTTAAAGACCTGGCTATTTTTTACACTCCGGGCTGTGCTGACCCTCTGGGGGTTTGATTGTTTTAATTTTGGGGTTTTTAATTCTAATTTGGCTTGTAATTGTTTACTATGTTTTTAGGTAACTTATTTATTGCTGTATTTTTAGCTGCGAGCCGCCCCGAGTCCTTTTGGAGAGGGGGCAGCATACAAGTTGAAATAATAATAATAATAATAATAATAATAATAATAATAATAATAATAAAAAATTATATAAACATGTAAAAAAATCTATGGGGAGTTTCTGATATATTTGGTTCATAAAAATAATCAGCATGCAAAATTCCCCAATATATTAATACAATTAAATTATCACAATAAATAAGGAGGGAAAAAGACACTGAGCAAAGGTAACTTCACTATAATAAGTGTACGATCTGACTATATGTGCTATCTGACTTCCAGTAATTTTGAGCAGTTTACAATTATTAAAAACATAAGAGTAGAAATCTACAAACAACAAGAAAGCCATCAAAACCAGCACAAGACAGTACAATGATGCCAAAGAAATCAAACCTGGAGAAAGAAAAAAGAAAAGGGTGTCACTCATCCAGGCCAAAAGCCTGCGAGAAGCCAGTAGGGTAAGGGTGGGCAACTATGCCCCTTTATGGCCTGTGGACTTCAACTCTTAGAATTCCTGAGCCAGCCAGCTCAGGAATTCTGAGAGTTGAAGCCTACAGGTTGCCCACCTCTGCAGTAGGATATAGCACTAGAGTAGGAGCAATAGGGGGGAATCATTTAAATTTCAGGAGGAGGCTCATTCGGAAGGACAACTACAGTTGCAAAGAAGGCATACTTTGGGGTCCTAATAGATGGCGCCATTTAATCAATGGAACTCGGAGTGTGTCAATCCTGGTAGATTGAACTGGCTGGGCAGATACAATGGCAAATAGGCAGACACTACATCATGTAGGGCTTTTTAGGTGGCAACCAGCACCTTGAATCTCACTTGAGACCAAACTGGCAACCTGGCATCATCACTGCGTTCCAGGAATTTCTCTAAGAACAAATTGAAATTTGCCCTGATTGTCAGACCTGCCCCAATTTGGTCCTTTATCCAAGAAAGACCCTCGATTCCATTTGTGGCGAAAGGTATACTTTTACTAAAGCCTAGTGAATTACAGTATAGCAGAGCCAGAACTGAAGTTTGCATGCCAAAATGTCCCTATTAACTTTTCTTCTCCTCCCATTATTGTCCAATTATGTTTGAATAAATTGTTTTGGGAACAGTCTCTTCAGTGGCGGGCTGATTGGTGAGCCGTTGCATTGTCCTTGAGATGGTGTCTCTGGAAGGTACGATGAGTCAGTAGCCTTTCCCCCTCCTATCTGGCTCCCTCCCCCCATAGTTCACGGCAGGCTGTCAGCTAGTGAATGCAAAGCTCAAGCATATGATGGCAGCTCTGACACTGACTTAGTGGTTATGATTTTGACGATGCTGTGTGTGTGTGTTTTTTTTCAATCCAAGTATTGGTAATTTATTTTTGTATCTGGTACTTTTCAACTTCAATGGCCCAGAGCAATAAAAAGCAGGGCTGTCTTAACGCATGGGCCTGATGGGCATTTGCCCGTGGGCCCCATGAGCATGGGGGCCGCATACAAATCTATATTTATATTATATTTATATTTATGGGATTTATATGCTGCCCTATCTCCCAAAGGACTCAGAGCGGCTCACAGCAGTAAAAAACATACAGTACAAAATTTAAAATTTTAAAAAATATTAAACAAAAATCCCTCCAAAACATCAATTAAAACCAGCAACAACCAATATACACTAATAAAACCAATATAACCCCCCCTCAGTCCAGGCCGGCCTGTTGGAAAAACCATGTCTTCAGGTTGCGACGGAAGGAACGAAGGTCAGGGGCCATCCGCAGCTCCAACAGCAGCTGATTCCACAGGGTGGGCACTCCCACAGAGAAGGCTCTTCCCCTGGGGGTCGCCAGCCAACACTGTCTGGCAGAGAGCACCCTGAGGAGGCCCTGTCGGTGGGAGCGCACGGGACACTGGGCAGTCGTTACTGGCAGTAGATGTTCCTGCAAATACCCCGGCCCTAAGCCATGAAGGGCTTTATAAGGTGATTACCAGCACCTTGAATCTCACCTGTGTATGTTAACCCTTCAATGCACCTTGTATCATATAAATACAGCAACATATTTATTACATTTTATTGCCTTTCTTATTAATACTAACATGCAAATATATATTTAATTGTATCGACCATTTACATTTTTATTCCTGTGAGTAGTTGTCGTAGGAACCCCAGTATACTGCTTTGCCCGGGGCCTATAATGCTTTTAAGCCCTCATAAAAAGAATATCCTTTTTGCACTTTACTAATGGCCCATACAACAAATATATCTTTTATTCTGCAGCTAATTATAATTGTGCGCCTCATCTCATGTGAGCTGCCACCCTACTCAGATGCCAGGGAAAACCCATTAGCAGTGTACACAAGAGCAGGTCAACAAATGTGCCACAGATAACCTCTGGAAGAAATCCTGGGCGTCATGATGTCATCAGAGTTTCTGGGGCTTTCCAGATTTTTTTTTCCCCATTTCTAGAAAGCACAGAATCACATTTCTCAAAATTGCATGGCAGGTTTCTATGTGACAAGTCATTAGGGTAAGCGGGAGTTCAAACTTTAATGCAATGCCAATTTCATTACCTTGGGGCTCAGCCTGTTCTCCAAAGGGCTTCAGATTACATCATGTGAAATCCCTATATATGCCATCCCATATACCCTGGAGAAACGCTCTGCGCACGCACAACAAAATAACATGCAGACTGCAGGAGCAGTTGGACCTAGCCCAATCTCTAAGCCTGTGATAGAGAATTGTCATCATGGAAGCACCCCTGATTACAAAGCAGAGGGCCCAGGAAATGACAGGTGGATGATGCAGTATCATTTTATAAATTCTCCTAATGGAAAAGAGTCAAAAAGGGATTTACAGCACACTTACTCAACCTGTGCTTTCCTGATATCTGGCCTAGTCTGACTCCCTCTAGCACAATTAGTGAATTGTGGGAGTTGTTAAAAAAGGAAAGAAAGAAAGAAAACACTGGAGGACACCAGCCTGCACTTTGGCTTACAGGGATAACTTCTGAGCACATATTTTGTAAATATATTCTCTTTCTCTGAGTGCCGAGTTACATCATTAGTAGATTTGTGGGCAGCTGTTGATCAATTCTACCAATTCAATCTTGTCAGGAATTCATGAATGTTTCCAATGCAAGCAGAAGTCAGAATAAAAATGAAACGCATGAATTAAACCGTTTCAGTCTGAGCTAGAAGGTATAAATCTTCATCCTCCCCCAAACAGAGGAAGGGAAAAATAGAAGCAGTGAGATGAATTCCTTTCAGCAAGAATATAGAAATGCTTTCTGGGGCAAGAAAAAAAAAGAATGGGACTTCCCCCTCAGTTGGAATGTATGCATGTTTATGGAGGAGGAGGAGGAGGAGAAGAGGAGGTAAGGGGAAGAGGAGGAGGGGAGGACAAGGGGGGAGGAGGAAGCAAGAGGAAGAGAGGAGGAGGAGGAAAGGAAAGAGGAGGAGGAGGAGGGGGAGGAGAGGAGGAGAAGCAGCAGTAGCAGTAGCAGTAGTAGTAGCAGTTAGTATTGCCAACCCAGAGAATTACGGAGCACCTAGAAAGTCACAATACCATACAATAGGCCTGAAGTTGTGCCTGTCTGATGCACTTGGTCAATATAGTTGGGAGGCATCCTTTAGAACCTCAGAGTGAAATTTGAGCCTGGTCATATGGTACTTTGCTTTATACAATAGCAGTGTATTTTTCTGAGTGCATCTGTGCCTTTGCTATGACCCCTCTGGCCTGCCTTGCTTGACATAAAGACACTCCCAGACCCTTGTGAATGGGGCCCTCTGTGTCTTTCTCTCCCTGTAAGAATCTGTGCCTCATTTTATCAAATGTTGTAAGATGGAAGAAATTTGAGCTGTAGTTGAGCCTATTAAGGGGTCTGTCTGGACTTTTTACTAAAGGGGGGGGGGGTAAACTCCATTATTTTAAGGCTCCAAATACAAACTTGTCTGTATTTCCTTTCCATTTTAATCACTGAGTGCACAAGCCCTTATAATAACAAGAGTGTAGCATCTTACTGCTCTCTAAAAGGAAATTAGGAACTAGCCTTGCTTTAAATCTTGCAGTGCTCTGCCTAAATCCCTTCCCTGAGATCCTTTGAACAGTTTTAGAAGTCAAGATTAAACATGTCATGTACTTTCTTTGGATGTTAGAAGGCCTAATTGCAAAGATGGAAACAATACCCAAGTAAGGCTTTATTGTTTTCTCCACTAATACATCTGAATCTTTTTTATCTGAATAAATTGGCAGAATGTCGCTGCATCTCACCTCCCACTATCAAAAGCTTCCCCTGCCCCCTAAAATTGTGGGTGGGAGTACTACAGCGCAGTGATTCAAGGAACACAATATCCATTGTCCCTTTGAAATGTGGTCCTAATCTAAGGTGATCAGATTTTAACATTGGTAAAGCGGGACACCATTGACCAGGGGGTGGTGGTTCTTGATTAAAAATTTGCATGTAAAAATTTGCATTAATTTGCATTAATTTGCATTAATTATAAAATTAACAAAAATAATATAAAACTCATATCCTGACGAAATAGCCACATGGCCAGCCGAAAACCGTATATTCCCTTCCTGTTCTTCCGCTGTTCCCTAGCTTGTCGTGCATTCTTTCCAAAAATCGGGACTTTTTTAAAACGCCGCGGGACGTGGGACAAATTGTTAAAAATCGGGACTGTCCCGCCAAAAGCGGGATGTCTGGTCACCTTGTCCTAATCATCAGCAGCCTGTACTTTAGGTTGACAATTCTTCAGGGCACAGTTCTGCAATATGTGCTCAGATGCGTACATGGGCATCAATATCTGTGCATGTGTTCCTATGTGCTTCCATTTGATCTAAGGTATATAGCAATAGCACCTACACTTATATACCGCTTCACAGTGCTTTTACAGCCCTCTCTAAGTGGTTTACAAAGTCAGCATATTGTCCCCAACAATCTGGATCCTCATTTTACCAACCTCGAAAGGACGGAAGGCTGAGACAACCTTGAGCCGGTGAGAATCGAACTGCTGGCAGTCGGCAGAATTAGCCAGCACTACTGTATTCTAACCACTATGGCACCACTTCCCTTAATATAAGCAGGAACTAACTTAGATTTCCTTTAGCAATGGCCTGTGCAGAAGGGTGCCTCACCCTTAAGGATTCTTGCCTCCCAAATATAAACAGAGGTGCTCATTTAGATGCTGTGTTTCCTCTCCCATATAAATTACAGCTAGTATAACTATTGCACATGTCAGAGTGAAATGTTTGTTTTGCTTACTTGCTTGGAGAACCGGTGAATGCTATGTGAAGTTCATGGCACAAATATATTCTTGTGCTTATCTTTAGTCAACATTTAGCAGCATGTTTTCAGCAGCTGTGAGATTCCCATTATCAATAGGAATTGTGTACCTAAATCTCTTTCTCCTATGCCATTAACTTTCAAACTGATAAAGTGTTTTCAATTACCCACCATCCTCTCAAGAAACGACACATGCATATGAGAAATGTGTGTTTTGATTGTGTCACTGAGAAGCTGAACATTACATTGCATTACACAACTCATAATAAAATTGAGCATGAACGATGTGAATGAGGACAATGTAAAAGACTTGTGTTCATTATTGCAGCATCTGCTGGGGCTGCAATAAATAAAGGCTTCTCTCCATTTCTCTATTATGAAACACTCATTTCATGAATTTATAACGTGAGCTGGGGAGGGAGCATCCCCCATTCACGGTTGATGCCCAGAGTAGTTTGTTCAAATTAGGGATGGGGGAACAGAAAAAAAAAACACAGTGTCACACTCAAAACCATCGAAGATGCAAAAAGGAGATCCAAGGGAATGTTGTCTTTATAGAATAAGTAATCCTGGTGCAGTTTGTGATTTTAATTGGGCAGAATCTGCTCAATTGTGTATATGTTGTTTTAACATAATATTTACAACCCATCCTGCAAGAATAATGCTCAGAGTTGAATAATTCCTCACTTGCACTACTGCTGCTACTTCTGCTGCCAGAGCCATGAGTAAGAGAAATATTTATGTACTTGTTCTGCTGGTGCCGAGTTCAAACATCTCCCTTATACTGTATTCATACATTCTATCATAATGTTCCTTTTGGGATAAGCCATGCTATGCAGGGTGCAGAATAGAATAGAATAGAATAGAATAGAATAGAATAGAATAGAATAGAATAGAATAGAATAGAATAGAATAGAATTCTTTATTGGCCAAGTGTGATTGGACACACAGGGAATTTGTCACAATGCATATGCTCTCAGAAAAGAATAACAAAAGTTCAGGAAAAAAGAACAAAGCAAGTTAAAGACATGAGACTGGGAATGGGGGGAGAGAGGGAAAATATAGCTAAATGTGGTTTATACCAACACTACTCACTGTAACTCTCCGTAACTTTCTATACTTGCAAACCAACAAAGCCACCACCACGCCTGTTAGATTTATTACCTCTCTTTAGGATCTCATCAGTTCCCTCCAGTTACAACTTTATCATCTTCTCATTCCTGTAAACTCATTCAGTTTTATATCCTGTATTCATTTCGCAATGCAATCCTCATTTATTTCTTTTTTCGGTATGATCAAAACATTTCAGTGTGCTTCTTCCATATTGGTCATTCATTTACACCCATTCTTGGCCGTACTTTTCTCGCTGGACCGATATCCTTTAACACGAACTATTCCAACCATATTCAGCTTGCTTTTATATTTTCCCTGACATGTCCAATTCTTCCATATGAAAGAGAAAAAGCATCCTTTTATAGAAACAAATGTTTTAATTTCCTTCTTCAGATATTCATTCCTTGAGACAGTCCATGTGCTGGCATTGGGTGACTTAAAATTTCTCCATCCCTTCTTTCTTTCATAATTACTTTGCCAAGGGATAGAAATTCATTTAGTTTTTGCTATTTATTTATAAATTGTATTTTTCCAAAAGAAGCAATTTTCCACATCATACCTTTCATCTCTTAATTTAATCCAATCTAATATTTATTGCAAATATCTTGGGTTCTCAACCCACAGTACAATGTTGTCTTTATACAAATAACGCACACTTATGTCTCCATTTAACACACCTTTAACATCACCACAAACATTCTTTTTATTTTTGTCTATACGGATAACCAAGGTCATATTTCATATCCTTGCCTTGCTATCATCTCAGAGATGAGACATTCACTGAGCATTGCAAATATTCTCACAAATGTTCTATATTCATCATACATTGTTTTTACAACAGTCAGTAACCAACTCACATTTGCATCCAATATTCCAGAATTCAAATATGTTCATTTTATCCTTTTAAAATAAATAAATAAATAAATAGCTTTTCTTTCTTGTAGGTATATATTTCTCTCTGAGCTGCCAAGAGCAAAAATCAGATCTGTACACCTCTCATCCATCATAAATCCATCTACATTTCTGAAAAATTTTGTTCACATGTCATTTGTTCCACCCTTTCAATCAGAATTCTGACAAATACATTCTCACGTTATATGTGGCAAACAAAAAACCCTGTATTTTTTTCGCATTCATTCTACTGTTTCCTTTGTGTAAGAAAGTAAAATAGCCTTCATAGTCACTTTCCTTCACATACATATTTAACATGCTGTACTGTCATTATATAAGTAAACCACATTCCTATTTTTTGGGAAAAAATCAATTAGTACCATTACAGTTTGCGGCTTTACTATTTTTCAATATTTTCATTTCATGGGAAACAGCAGGAGGGATCCACATTGGTCACCTCCTTCAACAGTTCCATGTACAATGTCCTCTCAGGACAAAACCAGCTCATGTGCCAGGAGGACCTGCACCAATATCCTACCAGCAGATCTGAACTGAATGGGAGGGCACCTGGTTTGATGGTAGGGGAAGAGATATTTTCATGACCACTAAAAGGACCTAGAAACTGTCTGACCTGAAGTTAAAGGGCAAGGACTAAATGATTCCTGGAATGAGACAATTCTTGAAAAGAAGAGCAAGAGATGGATTCTCTCCTGGTATCAGAAGAAAAAAAGGGAGAGAAGGTCCACAAAGGAGCTCTTCAACTTCAACCAAGGATGAAAATAAAATCTACCCATATCAATGCCTGACATCCCCAGGCATAAATGGGGAAGGAACGAGTGATATGGTTGATCTTATCAATGTTCACTGTTGAAGAAATGGAAATAAAAGGAGGAGCAAAATGCTCTTCAGACCCATAAAAATGTCCAGGACCTCTTGCTCCACCAGGGAATTATAAAACTAGATAATACCATCATATAAACATGTCTATGCCCTCTGCTTTCAAGCCTGGGGAGAAAAAGAATCAAGAGTCAGAAAAGATGGAAGGAAAAGGCTTAAGATTTAAACCCGGGGCTGATATATGGCTTACTTGATGTGCTCTGCATCTGGCAGATCATCTCTGTGTACATGGCTTCTCTCTTGTCTGCAGCAGGCTGCTTATCTATCAGTATCAAATCTGTTAAGCTTCAGCTATTAACCAGTTCTCAAATGTGGTGGTGTGTTTCTGCAGACAAATGCTTCGTAGCTGGGTTCATTTTGAAGTATATTATAATATTTCTCATTACTGAATACATGCATAAGGTATTACTAGAGTTGATGCAGTCAAAATGGATCAATATTATTTAACTTCATCCAGGAAGTAACTAAAAGAAGTTATTCAAATACTAGGAATGGGTAGAACTTCAGCAGAAAAGATACTTTAGGAGGAACAGGGGCATTCATACTATAACTTTTGGTATGTTTTCTTGAACCTGCATAATAGTCATGCAATATCAGGAAAATGCTTGCATTAAGGAGGCACTAACAGTGCACCAATATCCTTGTCACACCCTGTTGGTTTCTCCTTAACTCAGTAACATTTCTCTTGCAAGACACACAAAAAAGAGCATGCTTATCCAGATTTAGTAGAACTGTGGAGTTAAATCCAGTGCAAGATTTAGTAGAACTGTGGAGTTAAATCCAGTGCAATAATATCTGATAGATACATCTCTAAATTATACAAATCTCTGTCAAAAACTATCTTACCCAAATGGGACTCCAGAAGGTCAACCAATGGCTAATACAAATTGTAACATGTCTTGTTCTTATTTTTGTGTAGATGTGTCTTTTTCATGCTTTTCCTCTTGAGAGATTACAAGAAGGAACAGGCAGTATGCAGGGGCTCTCCACAAAGCATCAGAACCTGTTTGTAATTCTAAAGTTTAAACAGATTATGTCATACACTGTGGGTCAAGTTGTACTTCCTGCACAAGGGTTTAAGGCCCCACGGATGGGTTTGCAGCAGGCCTGTGTAGCCTTGTCAGATGTACTTCTAAATCTGACAGTGAAACTGGGTGTGTGGCATCTATTTTCATGTATTCATGGGGATTTCCCAATAGCCCGGAAATATCTGTGTTGATTCTTTCAGGATCTGAATTAGTGGAATATGTCTTTATAGCATCCTAGCATACTATAAAGCACCAAGTTAGATTTTCCAAAATTACCTTATGCAAAATTCCCTATAACAGGCTCTGAAATTTTGTTGTAAAGACTGGTGTAAAACAGAGTGTGTTCCTTATCATATATGTGATCCACAGGAATGTGATAAGTCTATCACAGTAGAACATGTAAGGTACATCCTTTCTTACATACCATAATTTCAGTTGTACACAGACTATGGCTTCAGGACCACATGTGCCATGCACCAAAATCTTGGATATGGCCACCAAAGTTGATCCAAAGGTTGACTGTTCAGTGGTAGTTTATCTTCAATATACAAAGTTGAAAGCAATTTCACCCATTAACCTTTTGCAACCTGCAAAATGCAAAGTGGACAAGACCCATTCTCATAAGGCACTGACGAAGCCCTACCTTGTAAAGAAAATTCTTCCTGTATATAAAAACTTTTTTTAAAAAAGACTTAAAAGAAGCCAACTAATTCATGTGGGATGATTGGTTGGCATGCCTGAAAATTCATCAATAGAAATAAACAACCAAAATAAATATATATAAACAACCAAAAAGAGAGAGATGCGTTTCTGACCCTGTTCTTCTTCCCAAGATTGAAGAGTCTAGTGTTCTGTAATTTTTAGAGGAGGTCCATAATTCAGAAGCACAATTTAAACCCCTTTTGTATGGAGAAAAATAAACTAGATGTGGGAATACTGATTCCCAGCTTTCAAATTTCTCAGATCCTTTCTAGATTTACCAAGACCAAGTTCATCTACGGACACAGAGACTTCTAAACTCCAATAAGCATCTTGAAATAATAAGCATGAACACTTAATGAACCTGATGAAGGACCATTCCTGTAGAGAGTGCTCACATAGTAACAGGTTATCTATGTAATGTGAAGTTGTGTTGAAATGGGAATGGCAGTGTGTGCTTCCTAAGATATTAATGGATGACGCTTCCATCTTGCATTATTTAGGCCACAGTGATCTAGAAGCTAGAGTTTAATAAATCTGAAAGCTGCATATTTCTTATCCTTGTTGAATATATTGTGGTCACCACATGGAATAAAATAACATGGAGAATCTTGATGTGGTTTTCATGACAGCTATAGTACACTGGTGCCTTCAGAGTTTTGGTTTGTCTAGATGCCAGACTTCTTATTTTCAAGCCCTGATTCAGCTGAATATGCTGAATGTCTTAATAGTCACATAAAAGTTTATTCCATTTATATTACAGAAAAGAGCAACTATATATTTAAGAAAATAAAGGCAATGTTTTGCCTTATAAATTACAAGCTTAAATCCCAACAGGGAAAAAAGGACATTTAAAGAGAAAATGCTTGCTGTCAATTAACTGCAATACATGGTCAGAACGCAGTGCTATAATATGGATGTTTGCAAATCCTTCTAATTTACAGCATTATGTAGACATAAAACTAGTTGTAAATTTTGATAGTAACAATGAATGATAACTATGAATCTCCCACACTAATGCAATAATTAGCATGAAAAGTATCTTCTGGCCTATGAAGCTTGTTTTAATTTGTTTAAAAATTACATAAATAAACTCAACAGAAAATCCATGAAAAATATTCATTTTAATTAAATTATGTTAGTCTTAATTATGTTTATGAAAATGTTTCCACTAATGGTTGCAAAAAAACCCCGACTTTGTCTTTATATATAGATTGTTTTTTTTTAAATCTTATCTTTTTCACTACAATGTATTCAATTCCATTAAGTTATCAAAGGACATGAAACTGGCACCTTCAATGTGTGCAGAAATATTCAATATTCAGGTCCTATATTTGGACTCAAATGTAACACTGTATGAAGAACTGAGGTTGAGGGTATCAACATTTATTCAAAAATTTAAAAAGCCAAGAGATAGGAGTAAGTATTTTTATACAGGGTTGGGATGTGTATGCTGATTTTGTTTGAATCACTCAAAAAATTGTGCATGAACACATGCACAAAGACCAGGTTGCTTGTTCAGCACAAATAAAGGTGCAAAATATTACATTTGCTTCACTGAATTCAATTTATAAGCCTTCTGCTGGGTTTTGGTGAGCACTTATGGAACACTGCCTAGAAGCCAGCTGCTTTTTTCTTCCACACTTGCATATTATTATATTTTAACACCTTCAGGATATGTTAAAGAGGCCTTGGGTTATAAGGTTGTCCAGATTAGCCTTCTCAAGGGTGAACATACAAGAAGAAGAAAAGAAGTGCATTCCAAGAGAAGCTAAACTGGATGTCCTGTTCCAGTCCAACATTGTAATGAAATATGGAGATAACCTTGAAGAAGGTATTCAACAATCATTAAATAAACATAAATTTAACCCTGAAAGTGAGAAAGATCATCATGCACTGATTCTTTGCAAGGTTTTACAAGATTCTATTATTAGACTCTTCTATAATAAAGTAGAATTACAGTAATCTGGGTAGGAGTCTGGCAGTGGTACAGACCAAAGATTGATGCTCTCAACCCACAACAGCAAACACCATGGAAAGGAGATTTTAAAAAATTCCTTTAATCAAGAGTATTAAATGGCTTGGGGACATTTGGGAGTATTAATAGTCCCAAAGTTTTCTTCTTTGTTATCAGTCTGAAACAGTCTGAGACTAAATCTGACTGACACACTGTACACCAATGGAAGCCCTATTAACTTCAACAAAGTGATTGTGAAATAGACTATATGCTTTGCCTATTGACTGTCCTTGTTTGCTGAATGTCTCTGCTTAAAAGGGGGGGAATTAACTCTAATCTTTCCTCATACACTTGAATAAGATAACAAACTTATAATCTATTTTCTTCCTAGCTATTTACTTACGCCTAACACTGGTGGATTAGTTCTTCAGAGAACGTTGTTCTCAGAACTGGTTTTCCAGACATGGCCAAATAATTCCCTATATGAAGTTGGAAGAAGGAGGGAAGGAAGGAAGGAAGGAAGGAAGGAAGGAAGGAAGGAAGGAAGGAAGGAAGGAAGGAAGGAAAGAAGGAAAGAAAGAAGGAAGGAAGGAAGGAAGGAAGGAAGGAAGGAAGAAGCTAGTAAGAGAACCTTAGGCAGGAATTTACTTTAACATTTATACAGATGTGGACATATTATCAAATTTGGAGCCAGTGAATTAAAAAAAAAAACCAAAATACTTTTGGAAAGTAATTTAGAATTAGAATCAACTTATAATCAAATGGTATCACTGGAATTGTGTAGCAAATCAAAAACAGCTACCTACTAAAGAGAAATAAAATAACATTACCACCACTAGCACCAGGTAAACACATTCTCCTGTCTTCTGATGTGAGATCCCAAAATAAAGCCTTCCATAGACGGACATGAGAGCAACATAGAAAAGTAAGTAGAAATGGTTGTCGGTCCACATTCATTCCATTGTAAAAAACCACCACCACCGTGGAGGCAAAATAAAGAATTGATCGTTGCCTAATGTATGTGGTATCTCTGCACCAGCCACTGCTCCTAGGAGTTTTGGGGATCAGACCTCTGAAAGAAAAATGAAACCAGTGGCCTGAAGAAAGTTGTGCAACCTGTTCTATGTAATGAGGAATAACCTATTTGTACGCAGACAGTGACTTTTATCTAAAGAATCAGAGAACCATTTATCTAACTTAATGTATTGTTTAGTGTATACAAGGTTATATTATGCTATCAGCAACAATGAATTAAGGCAGTTCAGAATATTCTACATAAACTACAAGGATACATGGATGTGTTTTAAGAACCGGCCCATGTGGTTCTACCCAAGAATTTGTGTGAGCTAAACATGGACTTGTGGAGGCACTCTTCTTACCTGATGCTCTCAAGTCAGAAATATGTCTTTGTGAATGGTGGAGAAGTTTGACAAGGGGAAGACCATTTGCAGTTTCAACCGGTGTTGCAAAAAAAAAACAATCTAATGACCCTACCGCTTTTAAAGTAGTATTTTCTTCCTTATCTTGATTCTTTTCAAAGGAGGCCTCACGGGTGTAAAATCTGGAAAGAAGACTGAAGGTAACTATGAACAGAGTTCATAGATGCCTTGGGTGGGTGAAGAGCAGTGATGGGGAAAGCCCCCTTGGGGTTTTGATTTGTATCCTTTCCTCAACCCAAATCCAGCTTACACTGCATTGCAATATAAAGCCCAGGCTGCTGATAAGAGAGAATAAAGACAATGGAATATGACTGTCTGCTTTGAGATATAGTAAGATGTCTCTTATGGTGGTGAGGATGAGCAACTCCAGTTTCTCTTCTGGGAATCTGTTGGCTTTGTAAACTGAAATGAAACTATCTGCTATGTACCACACTAAGATCTTTACCTGATCTAGCTCTAGTAAGGCTGATGAAAAACAGAGTTTAATTAAAAGATTGTAAAGAAAATAATTTAGTGCTGGAGCAAGAACAGATAAAGGTACCCAAGGAAGTCCATAACTTTCTATTTCTTAAGGAGTATATAAATCAGGAAGTCAAATTAATTGTTCTCCTAAGTCCCTCTGTTTTCTAAAGTCAGTATACCAAGATTTAGTATTTAAACAGCGTGGTTTATCTCTCAGTCTTGTCTGACAAAGTAAAAGAATTTGTCCATTCCCTGAGTTCCATTTAAAATGGAAAACTGCCTGTACTCAACACAAGTAACAAGGGATTTCAATCAAGTAATGAATGAAAATAATATATATGCAATTACTAAGACATCAGAACTAGACCTCAATTATATGAATGCAAGAGTACTATATTACTATCCCAATTCTTCTAGGATATATTGAGTCTATGAGTTTCTCCTCACTTTAATCTCATGACAACAACCCAGTGATTCTGGGTGAGAGACAAATGGCAATGAGCTCTTGGCTCAATGGAAATTTGACTGTGATCTGCTCTTATACTTATGTAAATCATCAATGGGCTGTAGAAACAACTGTCTGTGTATAGTTGCTTTTATCGGATCTGTGCATGTCCAATATTAAATGCATTCATGCAGATAATTTACTCACCATAAATATATACTTAGTGTCACATCTATTACCATTTTGGTATTGTCTTCTCTAGCCCAGTTTTGGGAGGTCTGCATCTAACAATAATCCTGAAATATATTTGTCTTCCTTTGTGGTTTATGAATAGAGGAAGCTGTATCCCTTGAATTGGGCAATTCCTCTACTCAGTTCCATATTTTCCCTTTGGAGGGCCAGCAATTCTCCAGGGATTCTAGTAGGAATCTTTACAGCCTGGAGACACCAAGGGCTGAACTGACTACCTTTTGTATGCAAAGCAGGGGTTCTACCATCCTTGAGGGTTTCTTAGTTCTCAGCAGGACACCCTTATATCATTTCAGACAGGCTATCCAATCTCTTCTAAAAAAAGCCTCCAGTGATAGAGCACTCACAATTGCAGGAGGTAAGCCATTTCACTGATTAATATTTCTTACCATCAGGAAACTTCTCCTTAGTTCTGGATTGGATCTCTTCTTGATACATTTCCATTCATTACTTCTTATCCAGCCTCAGGTATACAGAGAAGAGAGGTCGACCTCTCTTCTCTATGACAGCCCCCCAAACATTGGAAGACAGCTATCACATCACCCCTAATCCTTCTTTAGACTAGACACACCTAGTTCCTGCAACCATTCATCGTACCATTTAGCTTCCAGTCCCCTAATCATCCTTGTTGCTCTTCTATGCACTTTTTCTAGAGTCAGAACATCTTTTTTGTACTGTGGTGACCAAAGCTGCATACAGTATTCCAAGTCTGGTCTTACCAGTGCAGTATAATATGATGCTATCCCTCTGCTAATGCACTGTTAAGACTAGACTTGCAGAGACTATCAGAGTTGCTTGGAAGTGGTGTGGATTTGGATGGACAGGAACATGCTTCGACTCAATCCAGCCAAGACAGAGTGGTTGTGCATACCGACATCTCGGTCCAGTCTGGAGGTTCCATCTTTGGTCATGGGGGAGGAGGTGTTGCCCCCCGTGAACAGGGCACGAAATCTGGGGGTCCTCCTGGACTCACGGCTCAAATTGGAGGAGCAGGTGGGGGCCGTGGCCAGGGGGGCCTTTGCCCAGATCCGGCTGGTTCGCCAGCTGTGCCCATATCTGGACCGAGATGCCCTGCGCACGATCACTCAGGCGCTCGTAATTTCCCGACTCGATTACTGCAACGCTCTCTATTTAGGACTGCCCTTGCATACCACTCGGAGGCTTCAACTGGTGCAGAATGTGGCTGTGCGGGTAGTGATGGGAGCTTCCCGATACTCCCATATTACACCCCTCCTGCGCGGCCTGCATTGGATTCCGGTTGCCCTCCAGGTGAGATTCAAGGTTTTGGTGTTAACATTCAAAGTCCTACATGGCATGGGTCCAGGATATTTACGAGAACGACTCCTCCCAGCATCAAATACCAACCGCCCTGTATGGGCACACAGATGGGGTCTCCTCGGGGTGCCGTCTGCGACTTAATGTCACTTGGCGGTGACCCGGGGGAGGGCCTTTTCTGTGGCAGCTCCCACTTTATGGAATCTTCTTCCGCCGGAGCTCCGGCTGGCTCCCAACCTCTGCACCTTCCGCCACGATTTAAAGACCTGGCTATTTTTACAATCCGGGCTGTGCTGACCCTCTGGAGGTTTGATTATTTTAACTTTGGGGTTTTTAATTCTAATTTAGCTTGTAATTGTTTAATATGTTTTTTAGGTAATTTATTTATTGTTGTATTTTTACCTGTGAGCTGCCCCGAGTCCTTTCGGAGAGGGGGCGGCATACAAGTCGAATTAATTAATAATAATGCAGCCAAGGACTGCATTGGCTTTTTTGGCAGCTGCAGCACACTGCTGGCTCATACTTAAGGTTGTGATCCACAAGGACACCCATGATCCCTCTCACATTACTGTTGAGCCAGGTATAGTTAGCTTTTGCTTTAACTGACTTAAGAGTTTCTTATACTAAGAAAATGAAATTTTGACTGATTTTGCTGCTGACTTCTGAAAATCCTTCATAACCAGGCTTTATACATTAAGAGTTGGGCTTAGGCCATGCAACTACAACACAATCAGGTTTCTATGTGTGTATTGCTATGGCATGATAGAATAAAAATGAAATTCCTTTGTCATGTTTTTCATTGTCATCGCCACTTAGAACATCATAATGATCTCAAACTTCAGTGAGTCACCAAATGGCCTCCTGGCACCAGGTCTCAACAACAGCAAGCAAGAAGAGATTTTATATCAATATCTTTCAGTGAAAGAATTCTTGTGAGGTTTGTTTATGCCTAGGTTCAATACAATTATTAAGTGCTCTGCAGGGTTTGGACTTTTCAGATACTTAGTTTTGTGCTGAAAGGTTTAGGAGTATGACTTTAGGAATGTAGAGATTCCCTTTATTCTTCTTCCAAAGAAAAGGTTAGATCGAGTTGTCTTGCATTCCATCTTGGAATAAAGCTTGCCTGGCTTTTCATGTGAAATTATTTTTCTTGGATATTCTTCTGACAGACAAAAAACTCACCGAAATTATTTTGCAAGGTTTCATCAAACTTTAAAACATTTCTCTACGTGTGTCACATTTCCAGCAGGAACTTCTCAGTGACCTGTAAGATGCTTTTACCTTTCTCTACCAATTTTTCTATTGCTCATTTCATACTTTCTCAGACATTTAATGAGCAAGACTAAAGGAAAAAAAACAGTGGATACAATTGATTATGGGGGGGATAATGTTTGGAAACAATGTCTAAATGCATGCCTTCTATATATCTGTTTTTAATGAGAAAATAATGCATGTATTCAAAATATCAAAACAGACTGGTGTTTATGTTCACCGATAATCTTCCAAATCCAGACTCAGTAGAAATGTCTCATGGCATATAAATACAGCGGAGCCTTTCCATTTAAGCTGTGCAAATATTGTTCTGATTTGGCTCATCAGCAGAAGATTCCTAGGAGCAAAAAATGAACTGGAAGTTGCAGAGCAGGAGGTGAAGGTAAAAACAAACCCATTCTGCCAGCCTCAGAGGTAGACAACCATCCACCCAGAAAATATTTTGGCTGGACACACTAGGGCATATACTTAGGTAGTCATTCTCCTAGCCACCCAGATAATGACAGTGGTATTTTTCAGCCTTGTGGTGCTGATATGCCGTGCCTGCTATGTGTTGAGCAAGCCTTGAGCATGCCAATGATTCTTGACAGATACATTTATGGATATATCACTGGAGAACACTTGACAGAGTCTGGAGTGCATTGGTGAAAACAATGGGTGGCATGCAGATGGAAGGAGGGAAGGTTTCAATTACGGCACCAGGGATAGTATGGTTAGATATGCATGGGCAAAACTGCTTCATCTCCTGGGAGCACATCGAAGCTCAGAAAGGCCTACTGAGGACCATAGATTGCTGCTAGCCTGGAAACTCCCTTGGAAAGGCAAGATTTAAAAAATCCCTAGAGCAGGGTTGGGGAAATATGGCCCTTTCATAACATGTGGATTTCAACTTCCATAGTTGAAGGGCCATAGTTCCCCACCCTTGCCCTAGAATGTTCATTAGCCTTCACAAACCCTGCCAATCAGTATCAAGATCTTCATGTTTACCTCATTTAAAGCAGCGGAATATTAGTCACATTCAACCACACAAGTTGTGTGCTGTGCAGAGATTAGTATATAGGAGTGATGCCCATTGAATTCAGATGTTTTGTCTGGGGGAACCTAGGGAAAATGATTTAAGAAAAATTGACCAAAAACTACTGTGGAAGATAAGGAAATATGCCTCTTTTTGTCTAATAATAACCTTGGGTACCTGGGTTTCCACTTTTTCTTTCTTTCTTTCTTCTACTCTTGCTCTTGTGTTCTTTTCTTTACTTTTCTAATCCCCCTTTCCATATTTTCCTCTGGTTTCCTTCCCTCAGCAGGCTGCATGCTTTCAAGGTCAGCAGTTCTCTCTCTTGAGACAGAAATGAATGTTGAAAATACACATTTAGCTAACTTTGCTTTTATTGTTCAGAAAAGAACTGACCTGGACCATTCCAAGCCAACAAATAGGGCATCCATGAAAATACAACCCTTCAGCATTCACACAATTGTGTTGTATTAAAAATGAAGTTTATGGTTTAATATAAACAGACATGAGTTTCAAACCAAATCATACAAGAATACAGGTAGTCCTTAACTTACAGCAATTTTACAACAATGTTGTAAATCTAATCTTAAGAAGTTTCTCCTCTGGTAATACTGAATTACTAACTAGGGCATACAAAACCTTTGCTAGACCAATACTTGAATATAGCTCGGCTGTCAGGAATCCATACTGTATGTCAGACATTAATATAATTGAGTGTGTCCAGAAGTATTTCACAAGAAGAGTACTACATTCCTCTGTTCGCAACAGAATACCCTATACCAACAGGCTTGAGATTTTGAATTTGGACAACCTAGAACTACGCCGCCTACGGTTTGACTTAAGCATAGTTTATAAAATAATCTGCTTTAATGTATTACCAAACAATGACTTTTTCACCTTCAACTGCAATAATACAAGAGCACACAACAGATATAAACTTAATGTACACCACTCCAAACTTGATTGCAGAAAGTACGACTTCATCAACAGAGTGGTCAATGCCTGGAATACACTACCTGACTGTTGTTACATCCTCTAACCCACACTCCTTTTCCCTCAAACTAACCACTATTGACCTCACACCCTTCCTAAGAGGTATGAAAGGGGCATGCATAAGCGCACAATCGTGCTTACCGTCCCTGTCCTATTGTCCCCAATTATTTGTACCCATTTCCAGTATTTACACTTATGTTTATTATCTTGTAAGCTATTGACAAATAAATAAATAAATAATAAATAAAATTTATTTAGTGATTGTTGAAAGTTGCAATGGCAGTGAAAAAAGTGACCATTTTTAGGGCCATTTTTCATACCTACAAGCGGTATCCCTATGGTCACAAAACAAAATTTAGATGTTTGGCAACTGATTCATCATACTTATGATGATTACAGTGTCCCGAAGATATGATCACCTTTTGCAACCTTCTGACATGCAAAGTTGATGGGGAAGCCAGTTTCAGTTAACAACCCTGTTACTAACTTAACAACTGCCGTGATTCACTTAATGACAGTGGCAAGCAAGGTTGTAAAATGTTTCACTTAACCACAGAAATTTTGAGCTCAATTGTAGTCAAGGACTACCTTATGGTGTTACCAGCAAAGCATTCCATAAGTTTATACCCAGGGGTGGTTTTTTTTGGGGGAGGGTTGGCTTTGCAATTTAAATGATCAGACACTGTAAGCCAACAGCCCATCCCTTTCCAAAATGTCTCATCGCCTTCTGAAAAACAGTGTGGCCAAGTGTTCGTATTTATTACCTCATTCATTTCCATACAAAGTGAACCATTCCACATAAAGTGAACCAAACTTGCATCTACATTCTAAACTTCAACTACATAAACTTTGCATGTGCTTTCATAGTCACGCTGGATTCTTTCCATTTTAGGCATCACACCCTGGAATAAATATTACTCCAGCCAAGTTAACATGACCCATATGATTCAGTGGCCCTCAACAGATTTCCATTGGTACATCCAGCATAGTATCACAGTATAACGAGGGAAAAAGCCTGTGGAACATTTGTTAATGCTAGGTGTGATATATATGGTGAAAACAAATCAGCTTCACTTAAGATGGGAAATACTCAGGCAGAGTAAATATTATTTGTTAAGAGCACGCAGCATAGTGATGCAAAGATTCTAGATAATATGTAATTTCATATCCGTATAATGGTTATTATGTCATACTTTGAGGCGTAAGTAATTGAGGGAACCTGAAACTTAAAACATCACCTCTTGAATGGTGGTGCTTCCAAATGAAAAACATCTAACGCTACCAGTCACAGGATATTTGGCAGCTGCCTCATCCAAAGAATTTATGGATAATCTACAATCAGTGTTTCCTACTTTTAAAAATAATGGAGGACCTCAGAAGAACATTTGTTTATATGGATTATATTTATTGATAGTTATCATGTGCAAAATTAAAATGGATGCATCCACTGCCACTTTTCATAAGTGTTTGATGGGATTTTTATATTATTTTTCAGGGCATAGATTGAAAACTAATTTTGATTTTGTGGTTTCCTAGGATCCCAGGAGATCCTGGGAGCTCGGGGGGCCAGGGTGGGTATGACCAGTTCGACAACACTTCTGTCAGGGGCGCCTGTGGTGAAAGCTCAGTTTTCACTGGCAGAGAGTTGCACGAGGCCGTTGCAGCCAAAAACAAAGCTTGGGAGCCTGTTTTCTCTGGCAGAGGCAGCACGGGCCAGCCCTTCACTGTTTCCAGGGTGGTCCCACGGGCCATATCTAAGCACCCTGCAGGCCAGATTCGGCCCATGGGTCTTGAGTTTAACATCCCTGATCTACATGATTATATCTTTCATCTACAAACTTCCTGTGTTTCCCAATGCATCTTATTCATGTCTATTCTGGAAAAGGAAGAAAGAAAAAAACTAGGGAAACACAAAAGAAATATTGATTGAAGACTTCATTAGCTGAATTAAAAAATTATGTGAGCAAGATAATTCCATATAAAAGCTAATCTGGAAGTACAGTTTATTTAAATCATCATGTTCTTAAACAGTGGGCAAATGAAAAAGAGGCACTTGGTTTTCTGGCCAACACAGGGTATCTATCATGGTGGTTCGTACATAATCTTGGAGATAATTTAACATAGTATTTTAAGTATTTTAATACATGCAGAAATCAGAATAGCACTTCCAAAGGGCTTTGTTAAGATTCCCAAGAATCTTAAATGTTCAATTCATCACTGTAGTATCGTTGGATAGAGGAAGAAATACTAAGAAAGGGGTCTCCAACCCCTGAGCCACGGCCCATTTGGAACCCAGGTGTGCAAGTGGGGGCAAGTGTACATGCATTTGCACAAAGCTGCATTTGCACAAGTGGCAGGTGCATGCACTTGCCCACAAAGCTCCATTTGTGCGAGCAGCGGGAACACATGCCTGCTGTTCATATGGAACCATCCCCTCTCCCCAACTCACTGGTTCGCCAAGCTGGAAAGGTTGGGGATCACTGTACTAAGAGACTTGCCTAAGCCATTTTGTGAATTCAAGGCAGAATCAAAATTCAGGTTATGGCCCTTAGCATTTATTGTTCAATGGAATGTGATGAATGTCTCCTCATAAATAAATCCCATTGAATCCAATGTCATTTACTCTTTCACAAGTACGTGAAAGACTATGCATGTTCTAATGCAAAATTCTAGCATTAGAACATACAAACTCAGAAGCCCTACTGAGAGTTGTGGTATATAAAATGCTTAGCTCCTTAAGTACGTAGATCAGATATCTCATTGCTAAAAGAAAAAAAATCATTTACATAATTATGTGAATAAATTACTGAACACACTATTAATTTATGTATTAGGAAAATTATGATACAGTAAATTGTGATATGTGTTGTAACAGCAAGGCTTAGCATCTTTAACTACCTGCTTTAACCAAATTTTCCCTCTCTCCAGTGAGAATGAACTGATGACATGGTTCCCTCTTGGTAGTCAATGTAACCAAAAATATTACATAGGATACTGTGTAAAATAGATAACCCAGCCCACTGCCAGGAATGTAAAATCCTCATACATGGGGCATGACATAATGTAATATTTATATATCTCTGCCCTGAACATTTAAGGGAAGGGAAGGAAAAAGACTTCATATACCATTCTCACAGTTCCATTGAACTAAA
>CM019148.1:146939233-147050182 GCA_009733165.1 Naja naja
TGGGTTGACCCAGGAACACTGGTGTCTGCAAATGGTCTATTTCAAAGGACATTTTTCCAACACGAACTCTTCCGTCTAAATAAGGCAAAGCCATTCTGTGGTGACTTCATGCTCTGCAATGAAAACTAGCAAGCTAGCCACGATGCAATGTAGCAATTTTTACTGTCTGAAGATTTTTATACCTTATTTTGGAACAGATGCTATATTTCATATGTAATCTCATATTCAGCATTTTTAGCAGTGTTTTTTTTAATCTGCTTTAACTTTGGCAAGAGGTCTACATAAGCAAAAGTACATTTAATAAATGGCATGCATCGTTATATTCATTTTATTCCAAAAATACATTAAGCATTACATGTTTGTATATTATTTATTTTCTTGCACCTATTTCGTCTTTGAAGATGTATGCTTTTAAGTGCTACTTTTTGCAAAATGTTGCCATCAAATTATTGCCACAACACTCTCCTTAACATTGCTGTCACATTGGCAGTTAGATATGTTGTGATGATGGACTGATTTGCTTGCTAGTGAACTCCCAGATAAGCATGTATGTACTGGTGCAAAAAGACTTAAGATAATATAACTTTCAAAAGTGACATTACATTCTAATCCTATAACTACATCCACATTTGTCATATTTAAAACATCATTAAATCTTTTTTTAAACTATTTACAGGAATGGCAGGACCACTGTTTATGCAAAAAAGGAAACATTTAAAATACATTTTACTTTTAATTACATATATAGGACACGCAAAATAGTTTTAAGCACGTTTACTGCAATAACAGTTTGTAGAAAAGTGCTGATAAAGCAAATGGCCTAGTACACATAAGCACACTTTTGTTGGCATTGCCAGCCTCACCTACATATCCTTATGTACTTAGAAAATATAACCTGATCAAAAGCTGATTAAAATCAGTGTTTAGATAAGCTAAAGGTACTTTGAAATATTCGTTATAAATTATACAGTACTCTGATTTGCTTTGAATTGGTTTTTTTAATTTAAGAAGATGAATAACTGTTTAACAATGGTATTTGAATGGGGTTAGTAAAAATATACGAACACGGGCAAAGTACATGCAGTTAAGGACAATTGAATTATCAAATATGATAAGCATATATGAATTTTCACGCTCCCTTCCCCCTCCATCTCTTGAAGCTGACCAGTATTCCCTGAGAAGCACACTCAAGAGATCTACCATAGAAGAACCAGATTATATTCCTGCTGCTGGTTTTTTGAAAAACGAGACGCAAGGAATTCAAAATACAGTCCTGCCACGAGATCAGGTAGATGGGGAGGTGTGGCAGAGTGTACCTAGAAAGGAAGAAAGGTTGGGGGGGGGAATAAAATAATCTGCAAGTCAAGAGGACACATGCACACAAATCTCTGCGTGTGTTTGTCTGTCTCAGTGTACAGAAGGAATCTGACTGAAATGAAACCGCAACGAACTAGTGGTACTAAAGCGCCACCTACAGCTGTTGTGCAAAGAAGAAACCCATGCCCAGAGGATGCGAGTGGATTCCTACAAGAATAAGCTCCCCCAGTGTGACACTAGGCAATGTGGGAATAATCGCACCAGGTTCACCTGCGCTGTCTCCCAGATTCTGGTAAATAAGAAGTAGGTCCCCTTCCTATCAAGAAAGCCCAAGGAGGAGTGGGCGATCTCCTGATCCCAGCGCGGCTTTCGCGACCTCTCCGAGCCATTCCCTCGCTTCTGTCCCCCCTGCCCTCGTCGACTGTTAAGACGAACCTCCAAGCCCAGCCCCCTTCCACTTTATCTTCCCCCCTACCCCACCCCACCCCACGCCTTCCAACAGCCGCTGCAAAAGGGGGTGTGTATGCCTACATGATGTGGGGGAACTTAATAAAGGGGGAGAGGCGGAGCCGAGGGGAGGAGTTCGCCTCTTCCATTGGCTGGCCGCGGGAGTGATGTCACCCATATGAAACCCTGATAACTAGTTCGGAGAGAACCCGCAACTTTTGCAGAAGGGGGAGTGTGATCCAGCGAGGTCTCTGGGTCCGGGCGGCTGCTGTTGCTGCTGCTGCTGCTGCTGTAGGGGGAGGGGAAAGAGCCGGAGCGAGTCCTGCTTCTGCCGCCGCTAGACGGATAATCAGCGGCGTCCGAGGGGCAGGAGGGAAACGGAGAGACTGAGAAACGCAAAGGGCAGGGAGAGAGAGAGACAGAGACAGAGAAAAAAAAAGGAGCTTGCAACTTGCGCGCCGGGCTTCACCTTGCAGCCGCTCGCGTGAGCCGAACGAGGCGGGCGAGCGGTCGGTGGGTGCAAAGTGGAGGAAAAATACATTTAATAATAATAATAATAATAATAATAATCGACCCGAAAGACTTACAAAGAAACTCTCAAGACAGATCGTACCTCCCACCATGGTCCAGCAAGCGGAAAGTCCAGAATCGGAGAACAACCTGCCCAGAGAAGCGATGGATACCGAAGAAGGGGAGTTTATGGCGTGCAGCCCGGTAGCGCTGGATGAGAGCGATCCGGATTGGTGCAAAACGGCCTCGGGGCACATCAAGAGACCGATGAACGCCTTCATGGTGTGGTCCAAGATCGAGCGAAGAAAAATCATGGAGCAGTCGCCGGACATGCACAACGCCGAGATCTCCAAGCGCCTGGGCAAGCGGTGGAAAATGCTCAAGGACAGCGAAAAGATCCCGTTCATCCGGGAAGCCGAAAGACTGCGCCTTAAACACATGGCCGATTATCCCGATTACAAATACAGGCCGAGGAAAAAGCCCAAAATAGACCCGTCCGCCAAACCCAGCGCCAACCACAGCCCGGAGAAAAACACACCCACCAGTACCGGCAGCGGCAACAGCAACGGCGGCAAGAGCGCCAAAAGCTCCAGTAAGAAATGTAGCAAAGGGAAAACCTCCTCCTCCTCCTCCTCTTCCTCCTCGTCGTCTCCCCCGAAGGCCGGGACGAAGCTGGCTCCCCACCCGGGCGACTACGGGGGAGAGGATTACCACCAATTCGGGACGCTGAAAGTGAGCAGCAAGACCATCAAGTGCGTCTTCATGGACGAGGACGAAGAGGAGGAGGACGACGACGACGACTTGCAGCTGCGGATCAAGCAGGAGGACGACGACGAGGAGGAGGAAGAGGACCACCAGCAGCAGCAGCAACAGCAGCAGCAGCAGCAGCAGTTGAGGCGGTACAACGTAGCCAAAGTCCCGGCCAGCCCCACCTTGAGCTCCTCGGCGGAGTCCACCGAAGGGGCCAGCCTGTACGAAGAGGTGAGGGGGGGCGCCGCCGCGCATGGCGCCAGCGCCAGCAGACTCTACTACGGCTTCAAGAGTATGCCCAAGAGCGCCCAGCAGCCCAGCCTGTCCCCGGCTTCCTCCCGGTCCGTCTCCACCTCCTCCTCCTCCTCCTCTTCTTCCAGCAGCAGTAGCGAAGAGGCGGACGACCTGATGTTTGACTTGAGCTTGAATTTCTCCCAGCACACTCACGCCGCCTCGGAGATGGGCGTGAGCTCCGCGGCGGGCAACCTGTCCCTTTCCCTCGTGGACAAGGATTTGGATTCGTTCAGCGAGGGTAGCTTGGGCTCTCACTTCGAGTTCCCCGATTACTGCACCCCGGAGCTGAGCGAGATGATCGCAGGCGACTGGCTGGAAGCGAACTTTTCCGACTTGGTTTTCACTTACTGAAGAAGCGAGCGAGGGCGGGAGGGAGAGAGGAAACAAGAGGAAAAAGCGACGGGCAGGCGAACAGGCTGAGAGAGAGAGAGAGAGATCAAAAGGACTGAGAAAAAAAAAGAAAAAAATCGGTAATGGAAAGTTGATGCTAGTGATTTACGCTTAAACGTGGTGGAGTTTTGAAGTGAAGTAATGATCAAAATGTCTTTGGATTTTTCTTTTCTTTCTTTTTAAAGTCTTGAAGTTAGTTCCAAACCGAGTCCGGAGTTGTGATTTTTTTTCCTTCTGTTTTTTTTTAAATTGGTAATCACAACAGTAGCAGCAAGGAAAAAAAGGCAAATGGGACTGGGGGTTAAAAGATTCAAGAAGGTGTTGTTTGAAGTTTGTGATTGAAGTCTGGAAGTGGTCTGCAAAAAAAAAGTCTTTTGGCAGCACAACTGTTACTCAAGGGGGTTTGTGGATTTTTGTTTTTATTTCTCCTACAAAGAATTCTAAGGACTGTTCTGATTTTTTTAAAAAAAATTTAAAGGGACCATTGCAAACTTTTTGTTTGGAGGGAGAAAACTGATGTCTTCTATGCATCCAATTCTTAACAAAGCTGCAGGGAGCTTGAAAAAAAATGCAGACTGTACAAACGCTTACAAAAAAAACTGTGAACTGACTTAAGATCAGAGTTTACTTTTCAGATCAAATTGTTTATGGTTTTACAAATGTGATTTCTACTTGCCAACTTTTTTTTTGTAACTTGTTCCCTTATACCTCCTTGATTGAATACCAGACAGCCTAGACCTCAGTACACAAAGGTATTGAAACATTTTTGATACATAACAGACCTCAGTCTTTTTAAAAAATTAATATATTTTCAGGCGTATTTTTGTACAGTGAAAGGGAACATTCTTGCTGTGTTTTTTCAGTAAGACTTTTCAGGCACTTCTTCCCTTTTATTTTTTTATTTTTTTCCTCTGTTTTTAGCATGCAAGTTATATGGGTACGTTTATGTCCTGGTTTTGAAAGGATTAAAAAAATCCTTGTATCTAAAGGCCTTGTGGTTTAAAAAAAACAAGAAAACAAAACACTTTTTTGTACAGCTATAGTTCAGATTTGTTCAATATTTGTAGGTAAAGATTTATTGAAAATGGTGATATAGACCTCAGAGCTGTTATCTTAGTTTAAAAGATTGTATATGTACTGTACTATAGTAGGAATTTATGTATCTCATATGCTGTGATATGTGAATGGGGGCCCAGATGGAAGGTATGAAACTGGATTCTCGACTTTTTTTAGTGAAAATTTAAAAAATAATGAAATGGGGAAAAAAGAAAGGCACATAGTAAAAGTTTCTCATTTTGTGCAATATGATTCTTACAAGTACAGACCATCTGCATATTTTGTAGCATAGGATGGCAACATAACAGACTTGTGCACTGTCAACAACATTGCCTGGTTTTTTTTTAAATGCTGAAAGTCTGTATCTTGACAGTTTTAATAAATCAGCTGGAACTGATAGAAACTCGATTCAATATTAGCCTCTATAGAAGCAACGCCTCTGGATATGCCATGTATCCAAGCCTTCCCTCACCCTTGGAGGAGCCTTAGCTGAGACTTCAGGGGGGGAGGGGGGCTGGGGAGAAAAGGGTAGATAGACTTTAAAGGGCTGATCTCTTCTTTTTTTTAATACCTCTTCTCTTTTACCCCCCTGTTATGTGCGCTTCCCCCCCCACCGGCGGCCGGTGTGATGCAGGAAAAGGCGATTGGGGGCAAAATGGCGGGATAAAGGGCGAGAGAGCTTCGATGGTGGCGTGCTCCAGGGCTGTACATCTGGGTCCTTCATTCCGAGCGGCGGGTGCCAAGCCAGACAAGGATGCCAGGGTTGGGACCCAGCGTGATTTGGCCGTGGGGTGTGGGGAGTTTGTGGCAGCAACCTTGGTTAGATGTCACCTTCAGGTTGTTTCCGTCGGTACGTGGGGATGGGCGCGCAAGGGGATGCCGCTGAAGCGAAAGGTTTTAGCCGAGTGTTTTTTACAGCCTTAGAGCTTTTCTTTCTTTCTTTCGGACTAGATTATCTTTCTCGCCGGCTTGATTTGGTTTGATTCGGAAAAGGGGAGTGTCTCCCGCCCGCCACCCCAGCCGTTTATCTTGACAGAAGGGATCTCGGTGCGCTCTTCTTAGCCACGGGGAGGTGGGGGGAGGGAAGGTGTCTCTTTCCGTGCTTTGCTCGCCATCAGACCCGAGCTTTGCGAGGGGGGCGTGCCTTGACCATGTGGGACAGGCAGCGCCGCGGTTCGCTTTTACAATCTGCCAAAGCCGCCGCCGCCGCCGCCTCAGGAACGCGCAGCGGACGAGCCGAGTGAAAGGAACTGAATGAGGAGAGGGGGCGTGCCCGCCTGTATGTTTGTGCGCGTTTGTGTAGAGCCGCTATTTTCTACCCCAGTATTACTAAGGAAGGTGGGGGGGAACCCAACAAGCTTGACGCGAATAAAATGTGGCGGAAGACAAGCCGCTTGTGTGTGCGAGCGGTGTTTTTATATCCTTTGCAAAGGCGAGAGAGGGCCCGTGTCCCTTTCCCTCCACACGAGGCCTTGAGCCGCGGCATCAATAACCGTCGGCTCTCAGTTCGTGGCAAACCTCTCTTCCCCCCCACCCTCTTTACTTCGAACAAAACGTTGGGGGGGGCGGGGGGGGACGGACCGCGCAACACACAGGCGCGCGCGCGCCCGCGCCCGCGCCGGCGAGGCGTTTGCGCGCGTGCCGGTGTGAGTGAGTGAGTCAAGTGCGCGCGCGCAGAGGCTTCTAGGCTAAGAGAGGTCTGTGCGAGCATCCCCCTCTCCTCATTTCCCCCCTCCGCCTTCTGGGTGAAGGGAGGTACCTTCTCAGCGGGAGGAGGAGGAGGGCAGCTGATGGCTTTTCTCATTTTTCATAGAGGCAGCTTTCCGTCTCGTCCCTTCCCCCACCTACGTTTTAGCCAGGAGCCTTTGCATTGATTTCTTATTTTTTTTCTCCCACAGAACAAACTGGGGAGAAAAGGGTGTGTTATAAATATATATAACACACTCTCTCTATATATATAGCTCGGATGTACTGCTTTTCTTCATCCCACCTCAGCCACTGCCTTATTTTCTTCCTAAAATGGGGTTTGGATTGCGCCCCGAGAGCATTAGGGGCCGTTCACCTTTGGGGCACAGTTGTTTCCCTTCCTGGGACTCTTGTTTTATTTCATCAACTGGGCAAGAAAACTCTAGTTACAAAAGATGCTCTGCACAAGGGAAAGCGGCATCTTACTCTGCCTCAGACCAGCTGGGGGTCCTTTTACCAGTGAAATAGGCTCTGTTTTCCTCTACTGCGGTCTGAGCCTCAGGCACAGGAAGTGGGAAAGAAAGATGAACTGTGGCAGATTCTTGGGGTTGGGTGGTGGGGGTGTGTGAACTTTTTAAAAAAATAATATTTGAGTCTTAAATGTTAGTGGGGAAATTAAGATAACTCGATTTAGTCACAGGAATAATTTGTGATAAGTTTTGGAAGGCTATCCTTTTGTTTTAAATAAGTAATCAATTGTACGTTTGTCGGTACAAGTGAATAAATCATCCAACCAGTCCTAACTATCATTCAAAAATAAGATAATTGAGAGTTTGCAGGCAATTGTGATCTCAAGGAAGTGTGATTGCCTTTTTCCATGAAACTGATCAGTTTATTTTACTTTCAAGTAATGACTTGACTTACTTGTGATTGTATTTACTGTTGAAAGTAGGTCCTACTTAAATCAGTAGTGCTTATTTTTCTGTAAACAGGGTTAGATTGGTTTGATAATATTTAACGGGGACAATTTACTGAGCTGCTCACTTTCGGAATCACTGCTAAAAGGCTTCCAGGCTGACTGAAGATGGACCTTTCTACGTACATACTTGTATGATAAAAATAGAATAAAACCTTTAAAATATAGATTGTTGATCAAAAAAATATTTGGTGAGAGATCAATTTTAAATTAGTTATTTAAACTGGTAACAAAGTGCTTAAAATTATCTGTTTAAGTGAAGACCACGGCCTTTTAAAAAATTTTTAAAGAGGTTGTTTGGTTTAAAGATTTGTTTGACTGAAAAATTATGGTGTACCTCAAAATATCAGTCTGTGTCTTTGCATTGCACAAAGGCATGATAAAACTTTTAGGGCAGAAGCTAGTGTAACGCGTAACATATTTTTGGCTAGGAATAGTCTTGAATAAAACTCAAGTCCTTGAATTTTATGATTTTTTTTTATTTTTGATCTCTTAAATTTTAGATGTGTTAATGACTTTACATATTTTAAAACAATTTATTGGACTATCTGAGAGAAAACGAGGCAAACAACTGTGCCCTGCAGTATGACAATTAGGTTTTCAGCAGTTGAATACCACCAGTTTTGTCGACTGGACATAGAAAAAATAATCTTTGTTAGCTACATGAAGCCAAAATATTTTTATTCTTTGAGCTAGTCTTCTAGCTTCTCTAATTTGTGAAACTGATAGTGGCAAGGGGTGTGTGTGCGCTGAAGGATTGGGGAGCTCTGTCTGCCTTAATTATGGAGCTCCCTGGATTGACTGCAGGAACTGTATTTTAACCCCCTTGTCATGCTTATGTGAATACAAGGGTGTAGCTAAATAAGATATATTCAGACTGAACAGAACATTTAGTGACATGGGAGGCTGAATATATTTCTAAAAGCTGAATTTGAAATTAGTCATATAATTTGGAAAAGGGATCGCACGGTATATAAGATCTAAGAATGTGCAATGTACAAGGAAGGGGAATGTATGTTTAATCTGAAAAGTTAAAATTGGTCAACTTGGATAGATAAAAAAAAATCAGAAATGGAAATGTGTCTAGTGAAAAATCTATTTTCCCATTGTAAGTGGGGGATATGTCCTACTACTATTAGTAAAATTCTAATTGGTAGTTTTATAGACTGATCCTGAATTCAGGGTTGCAGTCCTAAATACATTTACTAAGATGTTGCACTCAAATCATGCAGCCTATTTTTGAGTAAAATTCCTGAATATTGTATGTTTGCTCTCATCATAACATACATGCTCATAACTCTTCCTTGTAATTGCACATACGCATTTAGGCAGACTTTTATAAAATAGATTTATTTCTTGGGCTGTTGCATTGTCTCCTCCTCTTCCTCAGCACTTTTCATCTCCTTGGGTGAGGAGATGCATTGTTCAAGGGCATAAGGAAATGTTTTAAAGATTGTCAGCTTTTAATATATGAAAATACCCTAATCCGTATAGAATAACATTTCAAAAAGCAACCTAAGATTTTTTAAAGACACTTTGTGGAAGGTGAAATCCAGTTTGTATCTTTCCTTCTGGCTACTTCCTATCTAATGTTAGAAGATCTAATTAAAAAGAAAGTTTTAATTCTTTAAGGGCAATATATATGACAGATTAAATAGATTGATGAAAATGTCTTTTAAAATTGTATTTACTCTAAATATAGATGTCCATACATGCAAAAGGTAGCTTTTTCCTAGTGTAGTGTCTACAGAAAGTGATTTGAACCTATATGGCCTTAAATGGCCATTTATGCCAATGTAAATTGGTTATAAAACTGTAATTATTCCAGTCACTATTGAATGTGAAATTAGAATCAGATACTAAAGACTTGTATTAGTCTTTGGTAGCCTACTCTACAGAACTCTCTGTTCTATATCTCCACCTTTGTCACATATTCTTCTATGGCCTGGTACGATCCTCATCCTGCACTTCTTTGGTGAATTTAGTTTTTGTTTGTCTAATTTGCATTTTTCAATATTTTAAAGTTGGGCCTTGATTCTCCAATAAGTTGGAAATTTTTTTTCAAAGCCTCATCTCCTTGCACTTGAATAGTTGCAAGGGATAAACAATTAATTTTTCATCTCCAAATGTTGTTATCTCCCTTCAGACACCTATTCTTTGAGGGTGATTTCCCCCTCCTTTTCACACACTACCTATAGCAATTAACTGCCTACTTGATTTTTACCTCCCCTCATGGATGCAGTGAATTTTTAAGAGAATTTCACAAGCAAGTAGTTTTTTAGTGAGTTTAAACGTGAACAGAGTTTAAAAAGCCTATTTTTATATTCCGTATAAAGCACAAATGTGCAGAAAGTGTAGAATGACTTACAAAAAGGGAAATAAAAGTCCATAATATTTCATGTATAAAAGTAATACTGTAATTGGGTATTGATTCTTCTAGAAAGTCCCAATAGTTATGCCAGTGCAAAGCTAGAATTATCTGCAACATCTAAGAAAGGATGATGGACAACATTTTCAGAGGACTGACTTCTATGAATAAAAGCTACTCCTAGTTCATTATGGGGGTTGGTGGTTCTCATGGACACATTGACAACCTAAAAGTTTGAAAATGGAGTTCCCTGTCTTTATTAAGTCATCACACACCTTTTTCATATCCAGATTTCTCTGCTGTGAATTAAAGGGCCATACTCAAATTAGGCTCTCTGGGAAATTATGCTTTTAAGAAATTAGGATGTACTAATTTTATCTTTATCTGCTAGTATGTCCTAATCATCTCAGTGAAATATCTAAATACTATATCAGTGGGAGTAAATCACTGCTTTTCCAACAAGATTGGAAATACTTTTATTTTTAATGTGATGGTGTAATAAATTCTAATCCAGGAACTCTCAATTTCATTGTTTAATTTTCATTCCATCTTATTGCTTATCTTCAGACCCAATTATCAGGAACGTTAGCACCATTATCATTCTTTTGCAACTTCTGGTTTTTAATCTTGTAGTATATTGGAAGTATGGAGCCTACAATGCCATGATGCTTTTTTTTGTAATGTCTTCAGTTTTTTTCTGTTGGGCTGATTTAGTTTGGAGGCCTTTTGCATTAGTGTGGGAACTTTGGTGGTTACAACGTTTATGAGATGTTGGGTGAAGGCCACAGGTGGAGTAAACTAAATGTCTTAGTGCAGTTTTTTTTAGCTTGCCACTTTTAGAAATACATAACTTCAAAATACGACAAAAGAGTTTTCAAAGGCCACTTGAAAATTAGTTTCTCACAGCCGCTCTAGATAAGGGGAGGAGAGGAAAGCTGAAAATATTCTTGTTTAGAAGTCTGAATGATGATGGTAGTGGGGGGGGAAACCTTCTTGAAGGGTTTTTGCATGCCAGTGTACAGGCCTATTTCTGTGAGAAGGGGGGAAAGAAGAGAGTAAGGTTTGCTTGAGGCAATGCACTGGAGGACAAAAGTGTTTTCTAGCACTAGGAAAAGAAGAAAATGCATGGCAGAGTTTCGTCTTCTAGTAGACTATATAGCATGCAGAGTTTAGTATGTGTCAAAACAGTGTATGACATTGCTGTATCAAAGTTGTACAGTTAAGCATTATTTATTGAAAGCTATGTTTTTTTGTAAAGACCTGATCACCTAGAGGATTAATATCATTCACTTGTGCTAGTGTGCTACATTCTTAACCAGCTTCTTTACTACAGTACTTGATATGCAGTGTTAAAACGCTCAGGGTTGAAAACAGTCCACTCCAATGTCTCTTCTCTCTCTTTTTTTCTCCATTGGGAAAAAATACCAAGTAAAAAAAAACACATTGACCTAATAAAACTGTATGATCAATCTTTATATGTGTTTTTATGTGGATTTTTTCCCTCACTGGGTTTTGTATTTTATGTATATAACAAAATAAGGGCTCAGATTTCACAGTCACTCAAACTGGAGTGTCTTTCCTAGCATGACTCATGGCCTTGCCAGGATGGCCTTGGTAAAGTGCGATTCTGTGCCCATTTGTGATGCCCTGAAAACAAGGCAAATGTTATTTGTTTTTCCTGCTTTTCTGCTTTGGATAAGAGCAAAATATCTTGGGTTCATCATTTCAGGTGATGTTTTAAAACTGAACATGAAATAAATAAGAGAAGTTTCTACTCTTGAATTAAATACCAGCAAACTCCATTTCTCTGTGTCTTTTTTCTACAGACAATTTACACTGTAAATGTATTTTGACATAGAAATAAATCATTCTGTATTAAGATTCTTGATATGAAAATGTTTTTATGAAAATCTGTAATTGGAATTATAATATGTTTATAAAATGTGTTTATGTGGTGGAAGTTTGTTGTATATTAAATATGGTTTTATATAAATTACTGTGTTATATTGTAGAGATTTTGAACTACACAATTAATATAGCCAATTTACACTGTAAATATGTTGGCTACCTAAAATCCTTAATATAATTTTAACATATATTCCCACATGCATTACCAGGGTGATAAAATTCCATATACACTACCTGCTTGCTTGTATATGAAGTTTGCATCATTAGTAACTTTTTTGGTAACTACTGTAACTGTTGAAATCTGTTTAAATGTAAACAATGTGGAGGCCATTCTCATTAATGGGCAAAGTGAAGCAAATTCTTCAAAGGGCAAAATGGGGAGTTGTATTAAGGAGATGGAGGACTGCACTTCCTGTTTGTTTGTCTTATTTTGCTATCCTAAGATGAAGTAAAGACTAGTTGCCATTATAAGTCTTAATGGTATATTAAAGAACAGTCAGTCTTAAATCTAAAAACGAATATTAACTATCCACTAAATAACCAAACCTCAAATGTTCAAGGATTGTATGATTAATGCCAATATTTTAAATTGACCTTGCTACAGAAATATTATTTTTTAAATTTTCAACATACTGTATGTCCAGACAACCTGGTACAAAAATCTGATGTCATTTAAAAAAATTTTTGCATAGCAGAATGGAGAAGTTTAAGAGATAACTTAAGTCCCAACCTCCAAATTTTTAACATTTCACATTATGGATTATATAGAAAAAAAGGCTCCACGAAGCCCTTAAGCTTCTGATAGATATTTGGAGAATAAAATTAATGCAGAAAGAGTTAACACCCAATACAGAGGCTAGATTAATTCACTTGTTAAGTTATAGCATTCCACATTTAGTTTTAAGATAGCATGCTATATGAATTGCGCCTGTGTTGTTTGTAAATAGTTTTTTTGCAAAGCCAGCCAAACATGGTTTATCCAGCAAACTAAGGGCAAAAGTGATACTTTATTCAAGTCATGAGAACAGCTTCTATGTCTGAAAAATCGCTGCCTACCAACACCTCTTCCTTCCTAAGGAGTTTGGAAAGTTGCAAAATTTGTCTGAGTTTCACAAGAATAAGTCTTTGGAAGGAAGATCTCTTTATCAGGTACTGGAGCAATGTTGCTCAGCTGTTATAAGGGAGAAACGGGAAAATAAAAGTTCAATAATAATTATTGATGCATCTGGCAATGAAGAGATCAGACATTTTCATCAATAGGTATAAGGGATGTGGTTATTGCTTCTAAAGGAGACTCGGAAGTGAACTAACCATTATATATTTCTTTGCTTATAGTCAGCCACTCAAATCTTTGAAAAGACCTTCAAAATATCCCTAAATATCCCTATATCCCTAAAAAAAAGCAAGCAGGAACTAGTATCTTGGTGGTTTTATAATGGATGTTCACAGAGGAAAAAAAAGATTTCAAAAAATACATATACCTTTAAATTCTGTTTTAAGATTGATTGAAAAATGAAAAAAAAGGTGTGAAGATACTTTTAACAAAAACATTGTTGAAGATTAATCAGTGCCTTAATATCTTGCAGATACTGGAGTTTTCTCTCCTCAGTTTTGAAGCAACCTTCCTGTCAGGAGTACAGATTATTAGACAAGATTTGTCAACGCTCCAAAATCTCATGTTGATCTCTCCAGTGTAAATGCTGGAAAAAAATGGTTGTTGAAAGCGGGAAATGCTAGCTTGGGTTTGTGTATCCTTTAATGTAACCAGTAAACATTCCCAGTGTGCATTTTCACACAAAATCTGCAGCATTCTGGTCCTAATTTGTAAAGGCATGATAATAACATGATGATGCAGCAAAGCCATTGTAAACTATAACTAGTGCTGGATTGTTGTTCTTTTTCAGCATATAAAATATCTGTAGAAATGATGAGAAAATAAGAGGCTTAAGCAAGGGTGCTCTGAGTTGTGTTCTTTGCAGACGTTCACTGGTGCTGCCAGGAAGGTCTGATTTGGAATAATGAACAGAAGAGGCCTGAAACTCAGCCAGACTGCTCCATTCCATGTTGAAATTAATGAAATAATGCATGTTACTAGATTATTTTCCATAAACCAATTTAACAGTCAGATTGTTTGATGCACTGCTCTTTTACTGAAGTGGTTATAAGATCAATCGACCTGGAGAAAAACTGAGTTTCAATACACAGAAAGGGTCCAGGAAAGGAGGGATATCACAATAATGGAGTTAGAAGGGATCTTGAAGGCCATGTACTCCAACGCCTTTTGCTCAAGCAGAAGAACCTGTACAATTCTGGACAACTGACTGTCCAATCTCTTCTTAAAAACTGGTAATGGAGCACCCAAAACTTCTAAAAGCAAGCCATTCCACTGCTTAATTGTTCTCACTGTCAGGAAATTTCTCATTAGTTCTAGGCTGGATCCCTCTTTGATAAGTTTCCACCTGTTACTTCTTGTTCTGCTCTCAGGTGCTATGGAGAATACATTGACCCTTCTGTCTGTGGCAGCCTCTCAAGTATTGAAACACTGCTATCATGTCACCCCAGTTTACCATCACCTTTTAAGACTGACAACAAAAAAATACGTAATCAGGTAAAAGCTTCCCACTGCCTCTCCTCTGTCTCATTGGAAAGCCTAAATGACCCCAAGTTAGGATTACCCTAATCTAGGTAACCATTATATAAGAGCAAACTAAGCGCTCTCTGTTGCTATTTAGTAGTTGCCTGTCTTTTGGCAGCCCAGATACTGCAATCCTATCCAAATAATTTTTATAAAGTTACAATATCTTTATTGTACCCCCATCTTCATCCTAAAATGGCTAATTATTTTACTGGATTTGCTCCTTTGACTTCACAATATTCCATTGTGTAGCTTTCCATCATTTTGTATCAGAAAGATTTTCCTTTGATAGCAGTTAAAAGAATGGGGTGGCGCCAGAAAGAAATTAACAACCTTACAGGTACAGTTAAATCGGTTCAGTAGCTCTGAAATTCCTCACTCCAATCAGAATAGAAGGCGTTGTTCATCTTTGTTTGTGCATGTGTGGATTGATACCAATTGATTAAAGCTGAACTATTTGCTCATTGCACATTGACAATTCTGATGCTGAATAGAACTCCACAAATTAAAATTTGCATAGCTATTGGTAAAGTTCAGTCCCAGTCAGCGTATCAAAAGCCATTATTCTTGAATATTGCAGTGGACATCAGGATCACAATTAAATGAAATATTACAAATATGACCCTCCTCCCTTTGGCAATAAGCTGCCCCTGCAGCACCCTAGGCATCGAGAAGGTTTTGCTTCCTTCCATCAAAATGTACTCTTTTGATGAAGAAATAGGAGTCTAACTTTGGGCTCTGAAATCATAACTTTACAAGTAAGAATTATTTATGAAACTGATTTAAATATTCCTTAGAGGCTATATTTATCCCCAAGTGAATTGTAATCAACTATTTATATAGACAAAGTAAAATGTGTAACTGATAGAAAGAGCATGTAATAGGAATGTCTAATGTGGCTTGATGCAGTTTTATTTTTTTTGTTCTGATCCATGTGCTAGAATTTCAGCTCCCTGAGTTCCCTGACAACATGTCCTTAGGCTACAATTTTGGGCCTTATAGTCCCAACACCAGGAATGTTGATAAGGTGCCACTGGCCAAGACTGCTGTATGCTGATGGGGCATATTTGAGGGGGGAAACCTACAGTAGATTTTCGCCCCTGAACTTTCTTTCATATTACCCAATCAATACACACTTATTGATTACAATTATTTGAAATAAAAACTGGCTACAATAATTGGTTTGCATCTTGATTCAATAAAAAAAAAATCCATTGATTGCCCTGCACATTGTCAGATATTGTAGCACAACATGCCAGTCAAATATCTGACTCTTATTTTTCTTGGCCTGTTCTGCACTAATGTTTCTTTCTATAGTAACCTCTGCAGAAGGTTACTATAATCATTACAAGTTTCACCAACCAATTCTCAAGAGTGCTTGCTGAATCTGGCTAACCAACGCTTAGTAGAAACATACAGCAAAATCTATAAAAAAAATCGTGTCTGCGAGAAATGACATAAGCACGCACAAAATAGGTAACTTTTGTAGTCTATTGGTGTCTTCTTAAAATTTTGACAAAAGCCTTCCATCCTGTAAACATTTTTTAAAATGCCACGAGAAACTTCTCAGACAGCTACGCATCACTGTCTCTGCCTGACTTAGAGTATTTGCCTTTTCCTCAAGACTACAGGGGCCAACGTCTGTGAACAATCCAGGTGCTAAACACAAGAGCAATGAAGAGATCAGTGAAGAGAGTTCAATGCCACAGATGCAAAGAACATCCCTGACTTTCCTTCCACTCCTCCCAGGAGTATCACATCTGCAATAAATGAGGAGAATGACATCACCTCCAGAAGGGACTGCCTTCACAGAGATGCTATAAATCATTCATTCAACAAAATGTGAACCAGTAAGAGAGGCAGCTGAAGTCATGCTTTAAGCCTATATATTATTTACGGCATGGTCTCTGGAAGCTTCTCTGGAGCCCTTTCAGTTGCCCAGGTAAGCACAGTAAGTGTTATCTAGGAAAAGAGGCACCCTAAGGCTTTAGTTGTATCTACTCAGAGCCAAAGCTGCATTACTTTAGTAGAGAATCCGATGTGGGTTTTTCTGCTTTGGACACACTGCTTTTCCTCCCTTCCCTTCTGAAAGGAGAGTTGGAGAAATACTGATGGCCCGTTCTGTCTTTCCTCCCAGGATTTCAAGTGAGATGGCCACGTCGTTCCCCTCCCAACACAACATGCATGTGTAAGTGAGCAAATAAGCCAGCTGGCCACCATTTCAAAAACACCTAGTCCTTTTAACATGTTTTTTTAAAAAAAGGATCTAAAAGCACTTGAGAAGGTTTCAGGGTTGATGTACTGCCAGTGGCACTTACCACAATCTAATGGCTTCCAGATGACCTGGTTGCCCAGCTAAAATAGCCAATTGCCAGAGACTCTGGCTGAAGAAAACGTGGTTCTAAATTCAAGCCAATGGAGCATATTTTGCTCAGATTTAACTTTGCACTTCTACAGAGGACTGAACATTAGAACAGGGCATTTCCATGTTAGAATAATAATGATGTTGAAATAGTTCACATTCACAATTGTGCTTTGCATTAACATGAAAGATTTGAATCAAAGCATGTTTACTCAAAACTGAGTCCCACTAAGATTAAGACTGCAATCTATAGTCATTTTATCTGGAAATCAATCCTATCAAATTTAACATGGCTTATTTCTGTACACAATTTTGCACACTGCACACTGCTGAATGTTCCAAGCAAGCTAAATGGAAACCATATCAAAGCTTTGCGACCTGAAGAATGAAACTAATGTTTAAGAATAAACGTTATCAAAGCTGGCAGGGCGTTAGAAAGCTGTGCCACTCTTGGGTTTCAATTCAAGGATGGTTTTCAGAAAGTGCGGGAGCACCTGTCTTCATCTTGTTTTCAAGATCATGTGGCAATGTGGAGACTTTCCAGGTGACAGCTGGCAGAAAAGATTGGATTGTGTTGCAGAACTATTGTTAGCCAGAATAAACAAGGCTGGCATGGCTGCAGCAAACATTTCCCAAATATATTTTCTTACTTTTGTAGGTTCATGTTTTTGTTCTCAGTGCCCTATGGTTTGTCTCCCAGTTTGTTTGGAGTTTCCTATGTTTTTATGCAGAGAACTCTACTCCCTATAAAGGCATATGAATATAACTCTGGTCATATAATGTTTGTTGAGGCTTTTGAATCAGCTTCTGATAACTTTAGACTTTCCCAATCTTACCAGAAGATGCTAGGGATTTAATCAAATACTGGTTTGCATAAAACCATCTTAAGGTAGTGCATCTGTCTTTTTCATCTGTAGCACAATATGCTTGTCCCTCAGGTGGAAAAAAAAACCTAGGTAGGGATTGATTTAAGCCGTACTTTTTCAAGTCATTATTCATGATCAGTTCATGCTAAAAAGATTATTTGGCTTACAGGTGAAAATGTGAATATGTGCCATTCCTCCCCGAAAGTCCAGCCCAGTTGGAAATCTGATGAGGTGGACTTAAGTCCACTAAATTTTATGCCACCCTATATTGCTAACCTTTAAGGTGACTAGAACTAAACTATAGATTTATGCCTGCAAAAGGAAGCTTTTAAAAAGAGAAGGAAGAATAAAGCAAGTGAATTCTTAAGCAGTTCTCTTTCATATCCTCCTCTTGTGTTCCATCTTCCTCAACCCAAATCTCAGTGATTTAAAAGTCCTTCACATATATCACTTTACATTGTCTTGTACTTGCCCTATAAGAAATGCACATATTGCAAATGGAAGGATGGAAGCTGAGAAGGAAGCTGTTTAGATTATCTAGAGGGGGGGAAGGGGAGCACAACTAAGACCTGCAGACTTCAACTCCCAGAATTCCTGAGCCAACCATGCTCAGGAATTCTAGGAGTTGAAGTCCACAGGTTGTAAAGGGGCCATAGTTGCCCAACCTTGACCTGGAAGTTCATGGCAGAGTTAAATCTAGAATCAGACAAATGTGAATTCTGGGAATTGTGGTTCCCAGGCTGAGAAGACTACCTTCGTTTCTCAGTAGAGTCAACTATATCTTCTCTCAAAAAGCTTGTTCTATATCATGCTGTATTGAATTGAGAAAAGAGCAATAAAATTGTGGTCATTCTAGGAAGGAGATGATCCAAATGAGTCAATTAATGTGGGCCGAGAATGTGGTAATTTCTCATATCCTTTCTTTCTACAAAATCTGGTTACTTAAAAACCTGATTGACATCTAGTTTTGCAAAATGATCTCCTCACCCCAAATAAAAGTTTGCCTCTTAACCAAATGTTTTTATAAGAAGCTTCATACATTAGTTTGTTTTCATAACCTTAATTTCATAAGCATCAAATCCTATAAAATGAACAATGCTGCCTTTTAAATCAAAACAGTGTTTTGTTCTTTGATAATAGCATCTTTCAAAATGGAACAGCTTGCCAAAAAAATCAAAGTGTCTCATAAAACACAATATGTGAAAATGTAACAATAAAAATAGGGAAGCTCCTGTTTCCCCCAAAATGCCGCCGTCTTAATCAGGTGAATTTGCATTTCGAAAGCCTACATGCAATGAAAATAAGCATGCCACATATCCAAAGCAAACTCACTAGGGCATCATCAACACTGAGTCATCAAGTGTTTTTCAAGAGCATGCCAGTTACATACAATATTGATACATTTTGTCATCTGTTTCTATAGGGAGTGGAATTTCCTTGTGCTAAGGCTTTTTACATCAAAGCATAACTCGTATATCCTAAGCTTTCAAGAGAACAGCATCAGGGAAAATATTTCAAGGATTTCCATTTAAAGTAACCTGGAGCCACTGTTCAATGCTCAAATACCGTTTCCACATCTATTAGCACTCTTGTCCATCTGCCTCTTCTTGCCATTCCTCTTTAGAAAAATTGGTTTCCTGCAACCCTGCTTGATCCAATCAGTGCTTTTCCCTTAAGGAGCAGTGTGCTGCATATCTACAATCCATCCTTGAGTCTGGATTCAACTTCTTTCTCTTGATTTAGATCTATAGAAATTGTGGTTGCACTTAGCATGAAATGGTATGGCAGGCAGAGGGCCCAACTGCACTGACTCCTAATGAATGAACACTCGGCATGACTCCATTCAAGTACAATCTAGATTCCAGAAAATTGTGTTCTGAATTACTAACAGTTATTGAGTCCAGGTAATATTAAAAAAGCACCTTAAGGTCAGCTATTTAATTTTATATCCTTTATTTTGTAATATCCTAAAAGGCATATAGAGAGACAGGAGAAACTGAGCCTTGGTGGCTCAGGCTGTAAATGCCTGCTCTTAAGATCCAGCTGTCTACAATTACTGTAGGCTCGAATCCCACCAGGCTCAAGGTTGACTCAGCCTTCCATCCTCTCGGGGTAGGTAAATTGAGGACCCAAGATTGTTGGGGGCAATTAGCTGACCTTGTAAAAATGCCGCTTAGTAATAAGCAGGCATATACAATGGAATGAAGGCTATTGCTGAGCACACTGGGTTGTATCCCAAAAAATTGTAAGCCACCCTGAGTCTTCGGAGAAGGGCGGCATATAAATGTAATTAAAAAAAACTGCAAGTAGTTACTGTGCGTTCTTTAGTGTACAAGGTTTAAACAATATCTACTCAACTTATCGCCCATTGTATTATCTGAATGCTATTGGATTTGCTAAAGGTTAAAGCCAACCTATGCTGTATTTCAGAAATCATCTCTGATGTTTTTTGGTGGTTATTCAGAGCTGTGTTCAAATTGAAGTTGGAATCAGTATTTTTTTTATGTATCATATACATTTATGTTATGAATGTCACTCTAGGAACTCCAAAACTATGGAGTAGACAGCTTGTCTTGCATTGACTGTTCTTGCCAGTATTGATGCTTGTGGTCGGAGCAGCATTTCTGTGGTAGCATTTGATGGAAAAGCAGCATGTCTTCAATGTTTCTTAATACAGCAAGTAGAGAGGATCGCTATGTCAGTGTTTGCATTCTGAATTCCTTGAATGTATCTAAAGTGGGTAGTGAGAATGAATGGCCGCTATCCTTGCTACTGACCCATAGAAAGTAGGATCTCATGATGAAACCGTGGCTCTTATTGACTTCTGAATGCTGCAAGATGCAGCAGAAGTATCATAATATATATTTTTTGTTGGTTGTTGAGCAAGATTTTATGAAAGAGGCTATCAACCCTCCGAAGAAGTCATGTAACTCCAAAACAGTGTAAAATGCAAATGGAAGAAATGATAGGGCACAACCACATCTTAGGTTCAGTTCAAAGAGTATCTGTTTAAGTTGGAAAAGGTTCCAGTTTAGAGTGTTTGACTTATCATGCTATCCAATGGTGGGATTCACATTTTTTTACTACCCGTTCTATGGGCATGGCTTGGTGGGCGTGGTAGGGAAAGGATACTATAAAATCTCCATTCCCACCCAACTCCTAGGGGAAGGTTACTGCAATATCCCATTCCCTCTCCACCCCAGCCCACCAACCTGCTTTCCAGCTCCGTTCTCCTGTGCAGGGCAACAAAAGAAGGCCCAGCCAATTAGCTGGGATTCAGCAGGCAGAGAATAGATGGGGGCAGGGCCAGTCAGAGGTGGTATTTGCCGGTTCTCCAAACTACTCAAAATTTCCACTATCAGTTCTTCAGAACTGGTCAGAACCTGCTGAATACCACCTCTGATGCTATCATATTTGGGATGGGGACCTTAGGACCTTGGGATTAAGTGCAGCCCATCCGTCTATCAGGCCATCTGAATGATATCAATCAACGCTATTTCTGTTTGGTCTCTTTCTGGATCTCCAACATTATTTCTTTTATTCATCATAGCCAAATGTACTAATAAAGAAGAATATTTGTAGCTCAGGGTTGAAATGAGGTGTCCTTGGTGCTCTCTGAGGATGGTTGTCCCAAAAGGTGCTTTTCTCAAGAGGCGATCGGACTTTCTTGTTTTTCTTTGAAGATGTTTCACTTCTCATCTGAAGAAGCTTCTTGGATGAGAAGCGAAACATCTCCAAAGAAAAGCCAGAAAGTCCAGTTGCCTCTTGAAAAAAGCACCTTTGGGACCACCATGACCTGGATGACTGAGAATCTCCATAGACATTTATCTGAGCTTGGCTGTTTTCTTCCATTATCCAAACTAGGTAACATCACCAGTGCTTCAAATATCTGTGCATTCCTTTGTCTGAGACTGGCCCTTCCTTTCCTCAAGGTGTGGGCAAAGCAGGCATTTTCTAAAGTAAAGCAATTTTCATTCTTCGCAGTATCGTAGAGGCAGCATCTAGATTCAACTGTCAATAGCAACCTTGCATTTTACCTTCTGTGCTTTATTTTATGCTTTGCCAGTTTCTCCTTCTGTCTTCTCAGCTGCAAGGTTTTTTTAAAAAAATTTAATTAGGAAAGTGTTTTGCAAATGAGGATTTAAGAACAAACAATGCTGTCTGAGAATATTGTTGATTTTGAGTGTACAAATGCTTTAACAGAAACATGCTGAGGAAAAATGGAAAGCTTCATTCCTCCATGAGCTGAAGGTAGACAAGAGGACCACCTGGTATTCTCCCCTCCCTCTGTTTTTCCTAGATTTCTCATCAAGGTCACATTAGCTTTCTGCACTTGAGACTTGAGCTGCATTCTTCCATATCACAATTAGTGTGAAAATTCTTTGTTGACTTCCTCCTACCATTGAAAGTGGAATGACACTTACTCTAGTAGTATTCTGAATGGAATAATCAATAGCAAGATATTTGCTATTAAAACTGATGAAGAAAGGTCAAGTAGGAGACAAAGGAGGTGGCTTATATCTATTTTCATGGATTGCCAAATGTTTTCCTATGGATACTATAGGTAAAGAAAGGATACACTTATTTTTGAGCTAGAACATTCCAATATATGCTCTTGAAAAATGTGGGCTTTGTGGATTTTTAATTATTTATGGGGAAGTATGGTTAGTGTCAAGATATGGTAAAGGTCTAGCCCAGTGTTAGCGAACCCTTTCGGCACCGAGTGCCAAAACATGAGAGTGTGCACATGCGCGGGGGAGTGCCAGAAACCAGAAGAGCAGCTGCTTCCGGTTTCCAATGCGTGCATGCGCACCGGCCACCTTGTCTTCCGGTTTCTGGTGTGTATGCATGCATGAAGACCAGCTGGCCAGTGCACATGCCACACTGGAAACCAGAAGCTCAGCTTCCTGGCATGCGCATGCATGCCAGGGAACTGCTCTTCCAGTTTCCAGTGCTCCTGTGTGCGCGAAGACCATCTGGCTGGCACGCATGCACACGCTGGAACCCAGAAGAGCAACAGGTGATGGCTGGCATGCCTTGAAAGATGGCTCTGCATGCCACTTCCAGCACGCATGATATAAGTTCACCATCACAGGTCTAGTCTTTCAGTGTTGCCTCACACTGTGAGATGAGTGGCATACAGGTAGTCCTTGACTTACAAAAGTTCGTTTAGTGTCAAGTTAAAACAGCACTGAAAAAAGTAACGTATGACTATTTTCCCCATGGTCATGTGATCAAAATTTGGACACTTGTCAATTGACTCATATTTATGACCGTTGCAGCGTTCTGGGGTCATGTGATCACCTTTGGCGAACTTCTGAGAAGCAAAGTCAATGGGGAAGCCGGATTCATTTAACAACTGTGTTACTAAGTTAACAGCTACAGTGATTCATTTAGCAACTGTAGAAAAAAAAGTTGTAAAATGAGGCAAAATTTACTTAGCTGTCTTATTCAGCAGCATAGATTTTGCACTCAGTTGTGGTGGTAAGTTGAGGACTACCTGTATACATTTGATGAATGCATGAATAAATGAATGCATGAGTGAATAAACAGACAGACAGACAAGGTCTCTATATCCATCTTGACTTGGATTGTCCCCAAATGTTATTTCCTGAGAAATAATTGTGTTCATATAATTGAACTCACAACTTACTGAGATCACCACTCTCTCCAGTTGGCCAATTGGTCATTCCAGTGCTGGAACACTACCCCCTCCCCCCTTTTTTTTCCTTTTTGTTTTTTAATCAAGAGCAGGGAGAAAAATCAACCATTGTGTGGCAAAGCAGCAAGGGATAGGACGGTGGCAAAACACAAAATCACTTTTGAATCACTTCAGGTGGATGGGAGAACTGGGGAATAGGATGAAGTGAGAGTCGCCCATCAATCAGGCCTCCCCGCCCAACAGCCCCAAAGCTATAAAACAAACTTTACAGCTTTTCCTCAGGAGTAGCAGCTGAGGCAGAAGTTAATTGGCTCAGCTTGTGAAAACCTCCGTGAGCTGCATGGGGTCTTGATGTGAGAAGTCAGTCCTGACATCAGTGCTCTCTTGTAAGTGGAAAGGGCCTTTGCTGAATAAACATTTATATCTTTCAAATCACAACAAACAAGGATGGTTTTTGCAGCAATGTAGAGAAGACAAGAACTCTTGAAATAACAAACTTCATCAATGGATTTTAGGACTGTGCTGCAAAACAATAATAATACACAGAAGTGAAAGGCACAGCCAATATAGCCAATGATGTTTTTGCCTACAGTATTTTCTTTAAACAGCTTCAAGTATATTTAAAGTAATCTCTCTATTTCTCCATCTTCCTGAGTGCAGAACTATTTCTTAAAGCTGCTCTAAATGGGTGATATAGCAATAGCAATAGCACTTAGACTTATACATCACTTTATAGTGCTTTACAGCCCTCTCTAAGAGGTTTACAGGGTCATCCTATTGCCCCCAACAATTTGGGTCCTCGTTTTACCCACCTCGGAAGGATGGAAGGCTGAGTCAACCTTGAGCTTGGTGAGATTCGAACTGCCAAATTGTAGGCAGTTGGCAGTCAGCAGAAGTAGCCTGCAGTACTGCACTCTAACCACTACTCCACCAAGGCTCTTTCAATATATTTCTTGTTATAAAAAAATACCCAATAAGTAATTCACAACATCATTGAAAAACATTATTTATTGGGAGGAAAATTCACTCTAAATATCTTTCACAGTTGTTTAGGGAAGGAGGTTTTTCCTTATCAAACAACAAGATCTAATCCACCTAGTTTGAGTGTATTGGCCATATAAATTCTATAAACCTAACCTAGAAATCTTTCAGAGGGGAACAGGTATGTACAAGGCAATCAAGAATTCTGTCACTTTAAAGATTAACGCAAGGATGGCCGTACGGCATCCATCATTGTGCTACTAAGAGCCCTGGTGGCACAGTGGTTAGAATGCAGTATTGCAGGCTAAAGCTGTGCACACCCACAACAGAGCTAAAGGCTTTTGGACAAAAGTTAAATGTCTTCAAAGAAAAAACAGAAAGTTCAGTTGTCTCTTGAAAGAAAAGCATCTTGGGAGATTCACAGCCATAAATGCAATCCTGACCAGCTGAAGGCTGGCTCAGCCACCCATCCTTTCAATGTTGGTAAAGTGAGGACCCAGATTGTTGGAGGCAATAGGCTGACAATCTGGGTCCTCACTGCTTAGAGATGGCTGTAAAGCACTGTGAAGTGGCATATAACTCTATTTGATCTCTCAGTGGCTTTCAACACTATCAGTCCCAGTAGCCTTCTGAGCTACTCTGTGGATTGAGGGTACCTCTTTATAATAATTTTCTTCCTTTCTCTGGTTGATTGCAGCAGGTGTTGAAAATGGTGATGGAGGAATTACTCCAAGGCCCCTCTTATGTGGCTTGCCATTGGGTTCTAATCTCTCTCCTCTTCTTTCAAAACCTACATTAACCACTGGGTGATTTTTCAAAATTGGTATACAACCTTCCATTTCACTTCCTGCTTGAAGAGCAGGCATCAGCTACGGCTAGGAAGATCTTTGCCTAACTCCATCTGGGACACTAGTTGCCCTCTTTCTTAGATCAGGGATGATTTCAATCACCTCAATACCCTAATTACCTCATGACTTAACTCCTGCAATGCTTTCTTTGTGATGCTGTCCTTGAAGATCACCTAGAAGCTTCAGCTGGTCAACAAGGTGGTAATGCAAGCAGCAGCGATGGCCATCCTTCAGTGTGTCCAAGTAACACCTTTGCTTTGTGACCTGCAATGGATGGCAGTTTACTTCAAGTGCTATGCAAGTGCTGGTCATTACCCATAAAGCCCTACATGGCATAGGGCCTGGTGATTTGAGGGACCCTGTCTCCCAATTTTATCTGCCTGGTTGATTTGATCCCATGGGGTTGGCACATTCTGGGCTCTTTTGATTAAACACTGTCATCTGTTGGGACTCCCAAAGCACTCTCTAAAAACTAACCTCTGGAACAAGGTTCCCTCAGAGATCTAGATGGCTCCCATTCTGCTGTTGTTTACATGAGCTGTGAAGACCTGGATTTTCACCCAGGCCTTTGACAAGGGACAGTGAGACCTCTCAATTCATCGCCCTTGCCATCTTTTGTATGTATTTATATGCTTTATTAATTGTAATTTCCTTGATTGCTGTGAAGCTGCCCAGAATAATTGAGAGATGGACAGCATACAATTATTATTATTATTATTATTATTATTATTATTTGTTCATAATAATGTAAAGTCACAGCTCTACTTCTTTAGCTGGTGTTGGCCTTCATATGTATCAAGTTCTGCCCAATAACTTAGGATGTTGTAATGTATTGGCATAATTATATGTACAGATCCAAGTGTGGGCTGTTGCAATTGATGGATGGAAATTTTGTTGATGTGCTATTTTTTTTAAGTCCTGCCCAAGATTTTTTGGTATAATGTTCAGTATGCTGATAACCACTGGTGCCAGCAAAACCAGTTTATGCCATAATTTTTGTTTGTATTTCTTACAGTTCTTGATATTTTATGATATTCTCTGATTCTATTTCTTCTACTATTTGGTGTTGCCACATCAATTATTCTTACTTTCTTTTTTTCAAACATAGTTAAATCTGGTGTGTTATGCATCAAGACTTTATCAGTCTGTATTTGAAAATCCCAAAATATTTTAAACTACCCATTTGTGACTATTTGTTCTATTCTGTGTTCCCACTAATTTTTCCTTACTGGATACATGATAACTTTTACAGATATTCCGGTAAACAATTTTAGCTACTGTGTTATGTCATTTTTTATAATCACTTCATATGATCTTTTTGCACCAGCTCAGTATATAATCTACTGTTTCTTCTGTTTCTTTGCACAATATGCACTTTGAAATCATTTGATGATTTCACAGTTCTGGCCTTGATTGCATTTATTCGAAAGTTTGCTTTTGCACAACCAAAATCAAGCCTTCAGTTTCTTTGTTTAATGTTTTGGTTGTCAGCCATTGTCAGTTTTTATCTTTATCCACTTTGTTCTCAATCTTTTGTAGAAATTGACTATGTAAGGCCTTTGAATTACATATTCAGTGAGTGCACCTAGTGCAAAAGGCAGTTTCTTACCTTATATTCCTAGAACATATTTATTTCTGGGCACAATTTGCATGCTGTTCTTTTATTTAGAAAGCACTGATTAGTATGGGGGCAAAGATATCTGAAAATGGGCTTTTCCCATTGCTGGGAAAAGAACTATTTTCCTGGTCTTTATCAGAGAAATGACAATCAGGCCTTTCTATGACAGCAGACATGGCTGTGAAACATGGCCTTCAGAATGCTATACTGGAACCTTCTTTGTTAAGTTTTGGAAAGCTGTTAAAATATTTTCTTTCTAAGCAATTGTAATATATTGGTCCAACCTTTTATTATTAAAGGGTTACTTTGCTCTTTCTTCATTTCATCTATCGCCCCATTTTTTAATTTAAAGTTTTAAAGATTTAAATGGTTAATCAGCCTAGACTTTTATAAACCACTCAAATCATTTTATAAATCAAATTACATAAAATCCAGTACTGACTTCTTTGGGAATAAGCTGCATCAAGTAATACAGATCTTACTCCTGAGGAATCCTGCTGAGGCTTTTCACTTTGGAGATTAACCTTTTATAACTGTATTTTTTAATTAAGCTTATATTACTTGTCATCTACAGATTAGTATCTTCATTGTTTAATTATAGGCCTAAAATGCACAGAATGTGGTAATGGTTTAATTGTTCTATAATATTATCTTAGTTTGTTATCTACACTTATTATCAAAAAATATATATATATATATATATATATATATATATATATATATACGCACACACACACACACACGACTGGGTAACCATATCAGCTCAATTCTAGTAAATATGCAGACAGTAATATTGCAATCTAATACTAAACCTGTGTTCTCTGTTTTATTTAGCATGTTGGTCAAGTGGAGCAATGAATGGGTTAATATGTATATTATTTAGTAACTGAATACTGTGTCTTTACTGCAAAACCATATCTGTACTTCTGTCCTTAAGATTTATGTAGCATAATAGCAAAAAAAAAATCAGATGGTCGGATTAAAGCACATCAGTTTTCGCCTACAGTTTACAAAAGAGTGAGGAAGATGGGATCATGTTAGAAACCTTTGATCTCACCAATTCAATATCACATGCTCATGAATAGCTGGATTGCTAAATCAGGCTAAAATCTACATACACCATTTCCTCCCCCAATAGCTTAAGATGAGTAAATAACAACATAAAACAGAGGAACTGACTACAAGCAAACATCTACAGTAGTACAGCACAAAATGGAGATACCTGCAGAGACATCAAGCGAGGGAGGGGGTGGCCAGTGGTGAAAACAGAGTCACAAGCTCATATGTCCCATATGATATGAAAGGGGCAAAGCTCACAACATTTTTACAAAATCATTTGATCTTGTAGACATTTCAGACTGAACTATATTGTAAAGATAACATTTTCTTGTATATTGGGTGAGTTAAAGCATTTATTTTAGGGATTTGTGATCTCAAGGGCTCTGTGAGCTACAAAAATGGAGCTGGGATCTTTCTTGCAACCCCCTGATGAAAGAAATACAACTATATTAAATACATCTATAGTAAAGCATGGCGTCAGAGTATCTAGACCATTTGAAGAGGAATGGTGGTGAAGAGGTTGGACTCACCCTGGAGCGACCGGGGTTCAGGTACCCCTTCAGTCAAGAAAATTTAGTGAGTGACCTTGGGTAAATTTACCTTGCAGGATTTGTATGAGGGAAAATAGGGGGTGAGTTACATTGGCTTGAACTCCTGAATGAAAACCACGTAGACTTTAAAAGAGAAAGAATTGGGAATTGGAGTAACAGGCAGTTGGCTGAAGAAAGTATGAGGAAGCTAAACTGAAAGCTAAACAACATACCGAAAGAAAGAAACCACAAAAATACCAATAGTGCTGAAGGAAATTGCTGAGGCAGGAGGGATGCTGGCTGGCTCCAGGCTATCCTGCTGGTTGAAGACAGGAGGCAGGAAGAAGTAAATAGGGCTGAGGCCTAAAACCTTTTTCCAATAAACAAAGACATAGTTAAACAAATGAACATGCAAGCAAGAACCATTCGGTTCATTTCAGCAGGCAAAGGCAAACAGACAAAGACAAATTAGTGAAATCAGCTTCTCAAACTGGCGCTTTCCAGATCTGTTGGGACTATTGTTCCCAGAATCTCAGCCATCAGGACAGCTACACCCTAACTATCTGGAGCAGTGCATTCCTAACCTTGTTTTCAACTTTTATTTTTATTAGCAGAGATATGCATCCTCAGGCTTGCATCCTGGGTGTTGAAGTCGACACATCTTGAAGACTGGAGGATGGGTCCCTTTGCTATGAAATAAGCTTCTCTATTGTCATTTTCTAATTTTATTTCAGCCAGACATTTGTTCTATTGAAATCCAGGACTGAGGTAAAGGAAACTGTTAAAGGGTGAAATATTTAATAAGACCCTTGGGCCTAATGACCACTTAGTTAGCTCCTAAAAGGCCACATAACTAGATGTTGGTCTCCAGAGACCTCAGTATTTGTCAACATCTCTGGATGCTCATAGTCTACTGCTCCTAAGCAAAGGGCCCTTTTTTTCCAGATGGGAACCAGCTTTTGAATCTGTCATCTCATGAGGCAAAGATGCAATTTTGTTTCACAAATGCTTCAAATGAGAGATATAGACACATTAAGAAAAACCAATTGTTACAAAGACATTAGGAAGCAGAGACTATAAAATAGAAGACAGACTGAATCTATGTTTTCATATATGTGTTTTTGGAAAAGCATGGTTTTGGGGACTGTGGGTCCTGCATCCCCATTTTCACGAGTCCTTCAACAGAGCTTCAAATTCTGGAAAGGGTTTAATGATCCCCCAAAATGGAAAAGCAATAAGCAAATCATGTTGGCTTCCCTTACAGTCTAAGTTGACTTTGCAGAAATGTAGCTCCTTGTGATCTTCTGATAGAAAAAAAAACTATTTTGAATTGCAACAGAGTGGTAGAATGGTAAAATTATTAGCTTGAAATCATCACAGATAATCTGAAATATTTTCAAAAATCCATTATGCCACCACCATGAACAAAGCAGTGATTTGTATAAGCAATCTTGTGGCTGCTTGCTGAAACCTTGAAGTAATTACAAATATATGATCAATAGGCAACCGACTTGTATGATGTCAACTCATTATTGTTGTCCCATAATCTATTTTTAAAATGTTTTTGTGTTTAAATATTTTGTGGTTTTTAATTGTTTTTTTAATTAATTATTTTTATTTTCAATATAATAATTCCATCTTCAATTGAACAGTGTGTTGTCTGGGTGCAAGTATCTTTGTGGAACAGTAATCAAAGTTTGCAACATCATTCATTACATACATTGATATTAATTATCCAATATTAAAATAGTAATATTCCACATACTAATCAAAGTATTTGCTTATCTCTTTTGCTCACATTTGGCCAATAAAGAATTCTGTTCTGTTCTATTCTATCCTATCCTATCCTATCCTATCCTATCCTATCCTATTCTATTCTTAACCTATCTTCTTTATTTTGTTTCCCTGTTTCTAACTTCCAATTGTGTTGTTTAACCATTGATAAAATAAATCCCATGTCATATAATATTCAGTTTGCTCTTTCTCCTTAATTGCAAGTGTTAGTCTGTTCATTTCTGCACATTCTAATATTTTCCTAATTCACAAATTGTTATGTTGTATGCCGCCCAGAGCCATGTTTCATGAGATGGATGGCTATATAAATTTGCTAAAGAAATAATAATAAAAATAACAACTAAACTTCTGCTGCTGGGATGAGGAGCCACCTAGATGGTTCCACCCCAGGTGCCTGATGCACCCTGAGAGGTTCCAGATGGCACTGGGGTTCTTGCCCACTTCCCTTGCCCACAGCTTGGCCGAGGCCTTGGTGTCTGCCTGGCAACAGGTGGCCTCTGAGGCACTTGACCAGGTTGTCCCCTTGTGCTCCTTCCTCGCCACAGATCCCGGTTGTCTCCCTGGTTTTCAGAGGAGCTCCAGGAGATGAAGCATTGAAGAAGGAGCCTAGAGAGCAGGTGGAGGTGAGCCACTCCAGATCTGACCGTGCTCAGCTAAGAACCTACATTAGGATTTATCTGGTGGCGATGAGAGCAGTGAGATGTGCATACTTCTCTCATTGCATCCGTGGATGATCGCCTGGCTGCCCTGTTTAGGGTCACTCATTCCCTCTGTCATTGGGAGGTGAGGGAGGATCCTTTGCAGGGTAGAGCCAGGAATTTAGCCAACATCTGATGGATAAGGTCGCTCAGATCTGGGCCGGCTTGGACTCTGACTGGCAGGGGTCCGAGGATGGGGTGGTGGTGAGTCTTGCTGATACCATCTGGGTTGAGTTCTATCCTGTTTCTCTGGATGAGGTGGACAGGATCATGCGGAGGCTGAGCTCCACCATGTGTTTATTGGACCCATGTCCTTCCTGGTTGGTCTATGCCTCCAGGGAGGTTACATGTGGCTGGCTCCAGGCAGTTATCAACACATCTCTGGGGGAGGGTTCCTTCCCCGCCACCTTGAAAGAGGCGGTGGTGAGGCCCCTCCTCAAGAAGCCTGTCTTGAACCCAGCCATTTTGCATAACTATCGTCCAGTCTCCAACCTTCGCTTTTTAGTGAAGGTTGTTGAGAGCATGGTGGTTCAACAGCTCCCGACGTTCCTGGAGGAAGCTGATTACCTGCATCTGTACCAATCGGGCTTCCGACCTGGGCACAGAGACGGCATTGGTCGTGCTGATAGATGATCTCTGGAGGGCTCGGGACAGGGGTTGTTCCTCTGTCCTAGTCCTATTAGACCTCTCAGTGGCTTTCAATACCATCGACCATGGTATCTTATTGCAGCAGTTTTGGGGGGGAGTGGGAGGCACCGTTTTATGGTGGTTCTCTCCTACCTCTTGGGCCGATCGCAATTGCTGTTGGCAGGGGGGCAGAGGTCGAGCCCGAGGCCCCTAATGTGTGGGGTGCCCCAGGGGTCGGTCCTCTCGCCTCTCCTGTTCAACATCTATATGAAGCCACTGGGGGAGATCATCCGTAGTTTCAGGGTGAGATATCACCAGTATGCGGATGATACCCTGCTTTACATCTCCACCCCGGACCACATCAGTGATGCCCTCTCCGTGATGTCCAGTTGTTTGGATGCAGTGCAGATCTGGATGGGGAGGAACAGGCTCCGACTCAACCCGGCAAAGACTGAGTGGCTGTGCATACTGGCTTCTCGGATTACTCAGGATATACCATCTTTGGTCATAGGGGGAGAGGTGTTGCCCCTGTGGACAGGGTGTGCAATCTGGGTGTTCTCCTGGATGCACAGCTCAGTTTGGAGGAACAGGTGGGAGCTGTGTCCAGGGGGGCATTTGCCCAGGTGCGATTGGTTTGCCAGCTGCGCCCTTACCTGAGCCGAGATGCCCTATGGACAGTCACTCATGCACTTGTCACCTCCTGGCTTGACTACTGCAACGCCCTCTACATGGGACTTCCCTTGCGGACCACCCGGAGGTTGCAGCTGGTGCAGAATGCGGCTGTGCGGGCTGTGATGGGGTGTCCCGATACTCCCATATTACACCCCTCCTGCGCGGCCTGCATTGGTTGCTGGTTGCCTTCTGGGTGAGATTCAAGGTGTTGGTACAACTTATAAAGTCCTACATGGCTTGGGTCCAGGGTACTTGTGGGAGCGTCTCCTGCTGGCATCACACTCCAATCACCTGGTACGCTCCCACAGACAGGGCCTCCTTGGGATACCATCAGCCAGACATTGTCGGTTGGTGGTGCCCAGGGTCAGGGCCTTCTCTGTGGGAGCACCCACCCTGTGGAACCAACTCCCCTTCAGCCTTCGTTTGACCCCTGATCTCCGCTCCTTCCGCCGTGACCTTAAGACTTGGCTCTTTCAGCAGGCCAGTCTGGACTAACTAAGGGGAGGGGGGGTTGTTTTAGAGGGTTTAATTTTAATTGAATTTTTAATTGTTAGGCTTGCATTTGGTTTAATTTCTTTTTATTGTTTTATATTGTTAGCTGCCCTGAGTCCTTAGGGAGTGACATAAGTCTAATAAATTATTATTATTATTATTATTATTATTATTATTATTATTATTTATATGGGAGGATTTCTATATTGACTGATGATTTAGGACAGTTTCATTTTATAGAAAGGCCTCTCTATAGCTATGGTCTCCTACAGGAGTGAAGGCGGAAGGGTTACCCAACAAGCCTGGCCCTAGCTTCCCATATTTAGTAGTAAGTGACAGAACATGTATTATCATTTCAGGTAGGAAGTTGATTAAATTCCAAGTCTAAATTTACACCAAGTCGTACTACTACATTTACCATTAGGAAGATGAAGTTTATACCCAAATAATTGCCTGCGAATTGAGGTGGTGGTGCTGGCCCTTTTGTGCTGCTGTCTTTGAAGATTAGCCTGAAGATTAATTGCTGCTTGGAAGGGGCTGTTTGCCTGAATAATTAAACCCTTTTTATAATGCCTAAACTGGGCTTCTCTCTGCTTTTCCTTCTCCACCTGCTTTTCCATGTCTAGCCAGATTTTCCCCCTGTTTTATCTCTTATTTTTCCCTGCTTCTGATAGACGGACAGAGGAGAATGTGAAACTTTTTTTTAAAGAATCATGGCTTGTACATAGATGGGAAAGTTTAATTCTGTAAATGAATACTTTCTTTTGTCTTTAGCATCTAGAGAATTTATGCACATATATTACGGGCACACCCACATGCAGATGTATCACATGTGCTTTCTGGGGTAAGAGGGTTGTTGCAGTCTGCAATGGTAGGATGGCAAGTTGGGGGTATTGGGCATGGTATAGGAATATTTTTTCTGTGTTTGTATATGTCTCTGTATTTTTTAAAGGAATCACCTTAAAATGTGAGTTCTCTGTCTTTGGATTGCTGTTCCATGTGAAATTTATATTCTGTCCCTCTCCCTCCCTCCCTCCCTCCCTCCCTCTATCTATCTCTATCTCTATCTATCTCTATCTCATCTATATCAGGGGTGTCAAACTCAAGGCGCAGGGGTCAGATCCAGCCCCTAGGATGCTTAGATCTGGCATGCGGGGCCACTCTCGAAACAGTGAAGGACTGTGAAGTGCCTCTGCAGTGAAAATGGAGCTTGGGAGGGCTGCGTGCAGCCCTCCTGAACTCTGTTTTCAATGGCAGAGGGTTGCAAGAGGCCATCACAGCCTAAAATGGAGCTCGCAATGGTCATGGGTGGCATTTCCAAGCGCCATATTAGCTGACAGAGGGTTGCAGAAGGCTGTCACAACCAAAAATGGAGCTGGCGAGTCCATTTTCGCTGGCAGAGTGCTCAGGCTGCCACAGGTGCCCCCGATATGAGTTATATCAAGCTGGCCACACCCACCCTGGCCATGTGAACCCCGGCCCCCCAAGGTCAAACACAACCCTGATGCAGCCCACAATGAAATCAAGTTTGACACCCCTGATCTACGTCATCTATCAATCTATATCATCAATATTTTTGAAACAAATCACTATGAGACAAGAGATATTAATTGCAATTGATCTCAGTAATTGTAAATCCTCAAAGGTACAGTGTGTGCAAAAAAGTGATATTTGATGAAATAAAATGAAAAGATGGTTCCAATTACTGTACTGACCAGCCCTAATTAAAATAACGTAACATAAAAATAAGATACAGTAAAAATAAAATTAAGATATAATAAATAAACACAGCCAACACAAGTTTAAAAACTTCAGGGAAGAGATCAGAGGTGGGTATACAGCAGGTTCTGACCAGTTCTGGAGAACTGGTAGTGGAAATTTTGAGTAGTTCAGAGAACCAGCAAATCCCACCTCTGACTGGATATTTTACAGTATCCTTCCCCTGTCATACCCACCATTCCACGCCCACAGAACTGGTAGTAAAATTTTTGAATCCCATCACTGGAAGAAATCATCAGAAGCAGTAGCAACAACATGAACAGGGTTAAAGGATATTTGGTTAATAAACCACTTTACTACCGGCCTTACCCTCCAAAGTTTGCTCCTACCTTTGTCATTAGTTGAGCTCAGGGGTCTGCAACCTGCGGCTCTTTCGGCCCTCTGCTGCAGCTCCCTGTTGGCTGATCCCACTAGTAGCTGGCCCCTCCCCTCCATCCCCATCACTCCTTGCCTGACCTGAGAAGGTAAGGGTGATGGCGGGGGATGGAGACTCGCTCCATATTCCAGAGCAGGAGGTGAGTGAGTGGGAGTGAGTGATGTCGAGTTGGCCACGCCCATCCAGTCACACCGGTTGTTAAATTATTGGCTTTTCTGTGGGAAACGGGTCCAAATGGGTCTTTGAGTATTTAAGGTTGCAGACCCCTGGTTTAGCTAGTGTAGCCAATAAAGAAATAGGCAAATACTGTTCAAGTTCTCTGATTTTAAATAGTGCTGAGTTAAACTGAAGCATGAAAGAAATATTTTGCAGTCATTTTCATTCTCTACAACAAACCCACTTCAGTATTTCACCTATTTTTCTAAAAGGTGTGAAAAACCTTAAAGGGATTCAATATTAAGTAGAAGAGAGAACCGAATTAAAACTTCCTATGTTTCTTTCTTGTATAGTTACTGAAAACATTTTTAGATGCTATCTGTATTCTCATATATATTTATATGAAACCTGTCCATTCTCACTAGGGACCACATTGTTTTCCAATGGAATGAATATTCTGTGTTGCTTGTGAATGTATCCCCCGTCCTCATTCTGCATCTGAATGTGGATCTAATTGTTTGGAGGATATATTTTCTGATCCCATTAAAACATTGAAAGTTTTGATATAGCACAATAAAGGGTAACTTGTTGGCTAAAAGGGATCTTTTCTTCACTCAAAGTAAAGGCAATAAAGAGGCATCATTTCTTCACTGACATCATCATATAGCTCAGTTCTGATTGATCGTGGTAATACAGTAGAGTGTTGCCGATGTTCAGTCTGGGATCTCTAGTTGGATAGCAAGTGTCATGAAGAAGAAAAAACTTAAAAATGGGATGACTGTAGCAACAAAACATGACTGGGGAAAAAGGCAAGGGTAAAACAAAGCAACACAACTGCAAGGATACCTCCCAGTCACAACTAATTCCACATCTCCAAAACAATTTAGACCTGCCCTGCATTTCACTTCATTTCTACTGGCCCTGGAACAATGAGAATATGCAGAGAGCACCATGAACCAAAGAGTGTTCCCTCTAGATAGCCAATGGAAGAGCACAAAGAAGCCATTTGATGCTCTGCTCCAGCAATTTTGGAGTGACAAGAATCCCCATAACTCCATTGCACATTAAAAGGGAATTAAATAAGAGTTTTCTCTTTCCCTTCCCTATCTACATTTTTAGTGCATAATGTGTCATTTGTCTGGCCATCTGCTGAAAAATCAGAGCCATTAATATGAAGTCATTATCACTATTGTCTCTAAAACCCAGCGTGAGAATACTTAGGAAGGAACAGCATCTCGGTATCTTTTGCAAAAAGATTATTTCCCTGGAACAGTGGGAAAAAAGGGAAATATTTCAAACAATAAGCAATGGGAGCTGGCTGTTCTCAACAGAGGTCTCCAAACTTGGCAACTTTAAGACTTGTGGAGTTCAACACCCAGAATGGCTGGCTGGGGAATTCTGGGAGTTGAAGTCCATAAGTCTTAAAGTTGCCAAGTTTGGAGACCCTTGCTGTAGGTAGGACTAAGAAGGAAAAGTGAATTGGATCCAGAAGCTGAGAGGGGAACTGAGTTCCTCCATTTCCTCCAACCAGGAAACAAACTGTCTACAGATTCTGCAGAGCTGAGCACTTAAGTAGAACAAAAACCCCAGCACCATTTTATCTTTCTACTTCTAAAAAGAAAGTCAGTTCCCAAACTAGCTGCATCTGAAGTGGTACTAAGCCCTCAGGCAGCATGGGGCCATTTTTAAGAGTCTTTGGACCTTCTTAAATGCCATTTTTGGTGCCTTAACTCAGGCTTAGAACAGGCAGTGTAATAGATGGCCTTGTTTTTTGTACCGTGGCTCCTTTTTTCCTTCACTCCTGTTTGTTATCTGGGGAAAAGTTGTTGCACCATAGCCTTCAAATCACATATATGACTGAATATGTTTATAATTCAAGGCCTTGAATTATAAACATATTATCCTTGAATTATGAAGGCTATGGTGCAACAACTTTTACCTTGCCAGTGATTGCATGTCTACAATTTACAATGAGCTCAATAGATACCACTTATCCCATGGCAACTGTTTTTTTTTCTAAACTATCCCTGTTGACAGAAGACCTATGACACACAGGTGAACCACCACTTAACACACTTAAGTGCAGAATCAGACATGAGCTACTTTGCCAGTTTGCTGGATGTTGGACAATATATAAAATATGAGAGGAATGAATTCATAATTGCCTTCACCTTTTCTTTCTTTCTTTCTTTCTTTCTTTCTTTCTTTCTTTCTTTCTTTCTTTCTTTCTTTTCCTTCCTTCCTTCCTCCCTCCCTCCCTCCCTCCTCCCTCCCTTCCCTTCCTTTCATAAAACAACAGCACAAAGAGATTTAAATTCACTTGTCTGCCCAAAGCATGTTATAAAATATATCTTAAATGGAGCACACAAGTTTAAAGTGCATTTCAGACATTTCTTGACAGCTTTCAGGAAACTCAGCTAAACCCGAGGGACCAAATATTGATTTAAGGCATAAAATGACTCTAGTCAGACCACTCTGGGTGACAAAAGGTTCTGTGTAAAGAGGAAGGCCAGTGACAGTTAGAACAATTAATCAGTGGAAGGAGTTACCTCCAGGAATTGTGGATGCTCCAACACTGGAAGTTTTTAAGAAGAGATTGGACAACTGTTTGTATGAAATGGGATAGGGTTTCTTGCCTGAGCAGGAGGCTTGGACTAGAAGACCTCCAAGGTACCTTCCAACTCCGTTATTCTGTTATTCTGGATGTCGGAAGCTGATATGTACATGGTCTATAGCAGGGGTCTCCAACCTTGGCAACTTTAAGACTTGTGGCTGGCTGAGGAATTCTGGGAGTTGAAGTCCACAAGTCTTAAAGTCGCCAAGGTAGGAGACCCCTGGTCTATAGCATACAAAGGCTCTGCCATGGCATTGTGGAGATTAATATAATGTAACTGAGGAAACAGGCTATTTTCAACAGAAGTTGATTCTTAATTTCACCTATCACTGTGTTTAATACTTAAAGACATGGTATATAGCTGTGTTTAATCTCAGGGTTAAAAAAAATAGGCATATAGCTGTGTGTGTGTGTGTTCCAATAGAAGATGGGGGTGAGTTCATCTTTCTGCTCCCCGATATTCCACTCCATGCCCTTAGAAGAAGAGACATTAGCCTTGGGGATGAGGATCCTTTCAGATTTTTCCCTTTATAATGGAAGGGATAATGCTGTAATTAATGCGTAGTGTCTGTAAGTTGCCTAGAGTCATTTTGGATGGAGTGATGGCATATAAAGTGATAGATGAGATATATATAGACAGACAGACAGACAGACAGACAGACAGACAGACAGACAGACAGAATATCAATTTCACACATAGAACAGCAGTCCAAAGATAGAGAACTCATATTTTAAGCTGATTCCTTTAGAAAAAATACTTTTTCTGCTGGAATGGTTGTTTGCAAAATGAATGCAAAGCACTTGTAATATAATGAAGATCCTGGAAGCTGAACTACAGCTTCCTCATCAGGAAGAAAAACCCCTCATAGTCTCTGCTGGAAATTGTAAAGATAATAGTTTAGCTCCCACAATCTTTGGAAGGGAGCGGGGAGGAAAGTATGCTGGCAACATCCCTAGATTGGCAATATATTTATTACACTACACACACTATTATTGCATTTGCAAGGTAAGAAGTAAGAAGTCACAGAGGCTGTCTCTCACCCTCTTAAGGAATTTACCACTATTACTTCTTCCCATACAGCAGGGGTGTCAAACTCGCGGCATCACAGCAGCATCACGTGATGTATCGGGACTTTTTTCCCCTTCTCTAAACCGGGTGTGGGCGTGGCCAGCATGTGATGCATCCAGCCCATGGGCCACAGGTTTGACAGCCCTGCCATAGAGGATGAAACAGATTAGTTGGCTGCAGAAGACAGAAGGCAAGTGGTAACATAGAGGGTAAATGTCTCTCGGATCCAAGCATAATATGTTTGTTAATATCAATGTCCACCAACAATTGTTTGGGGGGGGGTGTGCAAAATCCTGGTATAATCTTATATGGCTGTGATCTAGCCTATGGAGTATACCAGAGGTGGTATTCAGCAAGTTCTGACCAGTTCTGGAGAACCGGTAGCGGAAATTTTGAGTAGTTTGGAGAACTGGCAAATACCCCTCTGACTGGCCCCACCCCCATCTATTCTCTGCCTCCTGAGTCCCAGCTGATCATCTGGGTCTTCTTTTGTTGCCCTGCACAGGAGAATGAAGCTGGAAAGCAGGTTAGTGGGGTGGGGAGGGAATGGGGATTTTGCAGTATCCTTCCCCTGCCAAGCCCACCACACCATGCTCACTAAGCCAGCCATGTCCACCAAGCCATGTCCACAGAACCAGTAGTAAAAATTTTGAATCCCACCACTGGGTGTACAACACGTGATTCACATCCCAGCATTAGCTTTTCTCTTGGGCAAGAGATTATTTTATCGGGGAAAAACATTAGACATTTATTTCACATATCTACCCTAATGTTGCCATGTGGGAATCCTATAGGAAAATGGGTTTGCTATAATAGGAAGCATAAAAGAAGGGCATCTTTGCTCTAATTAAAGATGGGTAGTACAGGACTGCCAATTAATTCTCAGACAGAATAAGGAAGCAGTTGCATAAAAACATATTCACAAAGTAATTAATCAAAATGGCACAGGTCCTTATGCCTATGAATAAGGCATGTCTACTAATATTCTTTTCCCTCAAAGCCCTTGGACAAAGTAGTACATGATGCCTTTAAGTAATGCATAATCAGTTGGCCCCATTATCAGCTATGATTTTTTTGTATTACGCCGCCCAGAGCCCCTCTGCACAGTTTAGAAATATGAAATATAAATCAATAATAGGAAAGGCAAGGCTGAATTCATCACAAGAATATCTCCCATTATATTTCCATTTCTGGGTCAGGTTTACTGCATCCTCCAGGATGGTGCATATGACTTTAAAATGCAATCCTTGCAACTCTCACAGAACCCACAAAGACCTGCCAGCTGTGCCTTGCATACATTAATTAGAGAGGGGAAGAGAGCTGCCATTGTGTGAACTTTGGATGAGCTGCCCTTTCACCTCTACATTGTTTTGACTTATTTAGGCTCTACTTGGGAAGCCTGCCTTAAGTGACACCATTGTCACCATCCATCATAGCAAGAGTTGGGAAAGAAGAAGCCATTTTTAGTCACACATGCTTCTGGCTTTTTGCTTATCAAGATGCAGAGAAGCACTGATGTCAGGAAGAAGGATTGGCTTGAATTCCACACTCTGGAATAAAAAGCAGCACAGAGTTGTGGTTTTTTTTTTCTTTGTTTGTTTATTTGCTGGCCTATCACCAGTAAATGTAGCTCTGACACCCTGCACTGTATGTATGCTGGGGAGCAAGACAAAAATGACAACAGTGCCTTACACGTGATCTTCATTATTGTATACTCTATGGGTATCAAGCTTGTGGCGTCACGCCGTCACTTGACATTTTGCAATGTTTTTTCCCTTAATAGACCTCGGGTGGGCGTGGCCTGCGCATGACACATCCAGCCTGTGGACCGCCAGTAGAAACAAGGAGACTGGGAGTTCTAGGCCCAGTTTAGGCATGAAAGCCGGCTGGGTGATCTTGCGCCAGCATTTTCTCTCAGTCCCAACTCACATCACTGGGTTGTAGTGGGGAAAATAGAAGGTAGGAGTACTGTGTATGTTCTCTGTCTTGAATTACTTATAAAGTGATAAAGGCAGGATAAAAGCCAAGCAAGCAAACAAACAAATAAACAAACATACATACACACACAAACACACACATATATAATGTGTATATGTGTGTTATATATGAGTATACACACACACACACACACAGAGAGAGACAGAGACAGAGAGAGAGACAGACAGGCAGAGAGAGAGAGAAATATATACAATATAGAAATATTCATTTTGAGAGCAGGCAATATAGTTTCATTTTTAATGTATGCCAATGTGCTCACAGTATAAAAAATGTCAATAAATGTTACCTGATATCTAATATCATTACTAGGTATTGAGAAAGAGGAGAGTGTGGTTTCCTGTTTGTGTGGTTTCCTGTTCCTCCAGCCTCCCTGTCATTGTACATGGTTTTACAGCTCTGACAAAGGACTGAGCTGCAATTATGTGCCCAGCCTTCCTCAATCCACCCTGGTATGTGGCCCCATCACTGGTGAAATGGGGTTGAGATCAGATAAACACTTGTCATTTGACATCAGATAATCACTTGTTCTTTGACACCTTCCCAAGTTCCCATTCTGTTAATTTAAGGGATGGAAATGTAAAGGTTAAATTTCATTTTAACAGCCTTTGGAAACGCCTCCCAATTTTGCTGATTAGTCAACTGTACAGCCAGAGAAGGGAGAAGGTAAAGGGTCAAGTGCTGCTACCATAAGGGAAACAGGAAAATGATACGGCTGCTTCCATCGTCACATGGTAAATGAACGCAATGAGAAATCACTGCCTGCCATTCTACAGCATTGACATGCTGTTGGATTAATTTTGAGTCCTAGGATCCTTTGCTTTAGAAGCCACACCTTTTGTCCAAGTTTCATGTTTTGACAAAACTTCCATAACCTTACAGTAGCCTAACATATCTAGTATGCTTTTCAATGGGGAGAAAGAAAAAAGTACTTGGATATCCCAAAAGAAGTAGCTGTCTCTTTTTTTATAAGTTTTGCAGATGTGGTTTTCTGGTCCAAAGAAAGATCCTACCCTAAGATCTGAGAAAAGAAAATATGCATGTTAATCAGCAACAACACCTCCCACAGGCAAGAAAATGCAAGAACCCTTGTCCTTTCATGGGGCACTGAATACCAGTACATACATTTGCCAATAACCATCATTTTCCAAGCATCTCTGAAAGTTGGTTTGCCATGTAGGATGTGCAGAGACTGACAACGTAAAGGTTAACTCCTGACAATGGAAGTTGCTGAAGCTATGTTGGAAATGAACATAGAGCGAATACCACTGACAGCAACGAGTAGCGTGTCATGTCCCTTGGAGACGAAAGGCTACCAAGTCAGAAAGAGCCCCTCTGTCTGAGAATCCCTGGGCACCTCTTAACAACCTCAATGCTCTTCTGACTGAAAGATGACTAAATAAAAGGCCAAATGCAGCCTACATTGACAAATAGGTTTTTTCCTCTCCCCAAGAGACCACTGTGTTTTGACTCAGCCTCTGCCAATTAGCTGCCATTTTTCCCAAGGAAAAGAAATCATAATTACGGCATTGCTTGAAGCTGAGACAATTAAAACATGATATATAAACAACTATTGCAGGGCAGTGAACAGGGATTTCAATGAAATTGGTTGTTACTACACTGACAGAGATGTGGACATCATCTGTGTAAGTCTATTTATCTATGGCGATATTTTACTGCTGAGTGGAAGAAAGTCTGGATTCTTTGATTAAGTTGCTCTCTCTGAACATGTTTTAAAATGGGTAAAGAATGGAGCTGTACATATAAGCCCCTCCCTCCATTTTGTCCAAACTCTACTCATTCAATTGGCAAGACCAAGGCCTTGATGCCTTGCTTAAAAACAAGCCCTGCTGGTCTTCATTTGATTTGGCAACCTAATAAAGCAGGATTCTGTTAGTGCTGAGAACTATACACATATCTGTCTTGTAATCATTTTGTTTTTATTCAATATATAAAACACAAAGAAAAGTAGAAATAAGAAATGAAGGGAAGGAAAATGAGAGGAGAGGAAAAAGTGTGAGGTACAAGGGACAAAAAGTGGGGGAGGCATTTGCCTCTGAGTCTTTTTAGCACAGTACAAGATAAAACACTCCAACTTCAACTTTTTGTTTTGACACATTAGTATATAACAAGCCATTTCTATAACAACAAATCTATCTAATCAATACTATATTCATATCCAAGTAGATAGAAGTACTGTCATCTTTCAGGCTTCCAGATGAACACATGGAAACTGGGGAGAAAATGGACAGAAATATCTTCTGCTTATTTCAAGCCTTCATACATTCAGGCAAATATCTGGTGATTTCTTCCTTGTCTCAATGTCACACTAAGTTTCCTCAGTGAGGTGGATTTCATACATTCATGTCTGTACCAATAGAAGAGAATATTTGTTGCTCAGGGCTGAACTGTGGGGGGCCTTGGTGCTCTCTGAACTTCATTGTTTTCTTACAGAGGCTTCATTATCCATCTAGGCAGCATCATTCATGTCCGTGTCTGATGAAAACTGTATTTTTGTGGATTTTTCCTCACAACCATGTTAAAATGCTATATCTGTTGGTCCTTCATCTGACATAAAATTACGCTGACATAAAATATGAGAGATGCTGGACTAGAAGCCAAGAGACTGTGAGTTCTAGTTCTCCTATGGGCATGAGACCCAGTTGGGGGCAATCCTTGGGTCAGAGATCAGCCCACCTCAGAGCTCTTATTGTGGAGAAATGGGCAACAGGGATACATATTATGTATACTGCTGTAGAGGAACACAGTAATGGCCTTGGACTATGCAGTATCTCTTTCTTAAAACCCGAGCTTAGCTGGGAAAGCATGAGAAAGAAACTCAATACCATCTCATCTCAGCTCTCTTGGTTATAAGAGAGAAAGAAGGAGAAACACTGTTAAGCCTTCAAGATCCCATTGTTGTCGTCTGTATCAATAGTGTTCCACTACTTCTTAGGGAATCTGTTTCTTGACCTGATCGGCCTCAAAGGGCTGACATTGATCTTGAAAGCCTGACAGTATTTCCCCTAACAGAGAGAATTAAAGCAGGGAACTCTTTAATTTCTTCCTCATGCTTTCTTGTTTTCCCAGCCTAAACTCTTGTTTTATTAATGCCAGGTCTTTCCCCCAATGTCATTTTTGTCTTGGGGATAGAACAGCAGGATATACATCTAATTAATAAAATTTACCCCTCCCGATATTGATTTCTGTCCTGACCCAGGAACAACGTTGACGAATGGTGCTGTCCTTATTTAGTGTGTACAGGACTCATTAAACGTGGGGACTGATGGACTCTCCTTTGTTTCTCACTTTTCCCATACAACGTGGCTAGTCAATAACCAAAACATACACCTCGTACCATAATCACCCCTCTGATCCAGGTCTCTGAGTGGGGATCATATAGAATTGAATCGAATTGAAAGGAATGGAATGGAATGGAATAGAACAGAACAGAACAGAACAGAACAGAATACGGAAAGGGAAAGGGAGGAGGAGGGAGGAGAGGAGAGGAGAGGGAGGAGGGAGGGAGGGAGGAGGGAGGAGGAGAGGAGAGTCTCCAAGGTCTCTGGAAGGGACCTTGGAGGCCTTTTAGTCCAGCCCCCTACTCAAGCAGGAGAACCTATAGCATTTCAGATACATCTCTGTACCCATCAACTTGAAGCCAGATGGCTACAGAGGGAAAGCCCAATTTGAAAGAACTCTTGCTACTCAAACCTGAACAGTCCCAGAAAGTAGCAACCAAGAACCAGAATGGCCAACAGGATCTGGGCTGATCACAGCCCTACAATAGCAATACAGCAGTTGGTGGAACACACCACTGTTTATCCATGGTAAAAGTTGTGTTATGTTGTGCCAACAAGGAAAATGTTCTTCACACTGGCACAGTTAAGGATGGCTTAAGGCTGCCTCTTGTGCTGGCAGCAGATCAGATGAAGATTATGTCATGAGAACCGAGACCAGAAAAGGCAGCGCTGGGACATGGTTACGTGAAAAGGAGGGAAAGCTTTTATCACATTGGTTCCAGATTTCAAGAGGCTGCTTCTTTCAAAAATACAGATGTGCTGTTATTCTGATTCAAAGATTTACTCCTACTCAGTTTGGTCTACAAGTAGTCCTCTATTTACAACAGTTCATTTAGAGACTGTTGTAAGATACAATGGCACTGAAAGAAGTGACCTAAGACCATTTTTCATATTTATGACCATTGCAGCATCCCCATGGTCACGTGATTTACATTCAGATGCTTAACAACTGACTCGCATTTATGTTGGTTGCAGTGTTGTGTGGTACACAATCCTCTTTTGTGACCTTCCGACATGCAAAGTCAATTGGGAATCCAGGCCCACTTAACAACCTGTTACTAACTTAACAACTGCAGTGGTTTGCTTATCAAATGTCACAAGAAAAGTCTTAAAATGGGGCAAAAGTCACTTAACAAATTTCTCACTTAGCAACATAAATTTCGGGCCCCATTGTGCTGGTAAATTGAGGACTACCTGTACTAATAAAAAGTTTGCAGGAGGGAGGATGAGGTCAGGTATTGGCCTTTGACTAACCTAGACAGCAAGCATGCCAGGTCGGATTTGATACTGTTCTCTATGCTCAGTTATTGGGTATGTACTCTTTGGCTAGAACAGAGGTGGAGAACCATGGCGCCTTAAGACTTGTGGACTTCAACTCCCAGAAATCCTGAGCCAGCGTAGGAGTTGGAGTCCATAAGTCACAAAAAGGCCATGTTTTCCCATCCCTGGGGTAGTGTGTGTCCTGAAGTGACAAATTTCCTTACCTACACTCATACAGAAAGGAATTAAAACAAACTGCTTGCATCTTCCATTCAACTCCCTGCTTTATGTTGTGTGTGTGTTCACTTGGTTGCATGAAAAATAGTTGTGAAGGAGTCCTATGAGGAGAAGCTTTCAAACTATTCAAGTTGTAATCATTTCTCAGGCCATCAGCAAATGTCTTGTCTGGATGAAGTGCCGGACTGAATCCAAGAACCTTGAGGAAGCCTTCTCCTCCAGCAGGGAATAGTTCTACAAGACAACATTTAAAATCTGAAGGAGCAAATCTGACTTAGCAATGGCAAGATTTGTTCAGATTTTATAAGGGTTCCCTCTGAATCACAAGGCAGGACAATCGACTTATGACTGTAATGGAGCCAACCCATTAGGGCCATAAGTTGTGACAATCATAAAGTGAGTTACCAAGTGACCCACTTTTTACAACCTTTCTGATGGGAGTCATTAAGCAAACACCAAGGTCATTAAGCAAACCCATTGTTCGCTATGGGATGTTTTTGCTGAAAACTGTAAAAACATCGTAAATCATGATTCTGTGACCATAGACCATAGACAATTGAAATGTCTGTCAATGCGGACTGGTTGCCGATGCCTAACATGCAATCACAGGACCTCAGAGGGGTGACTTCAGAACTGAGTCACAAATAGCTTTGTGGGGGGTTGAAACTTTGAACGATCACTAAGCACAGCACAAGAATCAGGACAAAGGTTTATTCAAGCCTATATATAAGAATCTGGTCAACTAAAGTTCAGCACTAAATTGCTGCTAGATAAAGCTCAACAGAATTCAAGACGAGCTGGATCTTGATACTTTGTGGCAATGCAAGGATTCTAAACTGATGATGTATTTAAGTCCACCACCACCCTCAACTCTGCCTGTTCTTCTCCTACATGTGTCATATTTCTTGTCCATATTAAGATTTGAATGGAAGTCATATTCTTAATTGGTATATATTATTCCCTCAATGTTCTGGAAGCAAGAAGTTGTCCATGGTGAAGTGATGGGAATATAAATATCCATGTTGTGAGGTAAGATGTTTCTGTAAATGCTTGATTGCATCCCAACTCAAATTTTCTTCTCTCCCTCTCAGAACTTAAGGAAAGAACTTAGGAAAGATTTGAGAATGATATAATGGGACCCCATTCACTGAGAACCTGATGCTGCCTTAAAATCTATAGGCTTCTTAGTATTACTAGCAGTTGAACCTACTAAAAGCTGGGGGGGAGAGGAGATGGAAAATGTATGACAATCTTTTGGCGCCTGGGATTTCAGATCATGGAAGACTTTTTGCTTTTATGTCGCCATCATAAGCTGTTTCACTTGACTGCACCTGTGAAATGTGTGGTTTGTGGCTTCCAAGTTCTTTGTCACAGTTTCTTTTGTCACTACATCTGCTGGTACAAATTGGAAAACATTTGTTGGTGTTATTGTCATTCCAGAAAACACACTGCTTTTTTCCCCCTTTTGAACTTGCCACACCAAAGTGAATTTATGTGTATGATTTTTCCTTATCCCTCTTGAGTGAAACAATTTTGTGCGTTAAGTACTTAGGTCACAGATGCTTTGAGAGAAAGAAAATCCACTTGAAGTTATTTGCTACTTGCCTGGTAGGTGGAGGCAATCATGTTAAGTAGGAAGGAGCCTGGAAATTTTAGGGTTCTTGCCAGGTAAGAAAACATGTGAAAGCAATTGAAAGGCTTTTAAAAGTTCTTTTTTTAATAATAAAACAGATATTACATCACTAAGTTTGGACCCAATGTTGTCTTTTTAAAAACTATTATTCCAGAAAAGCAAAGAGCATGTATACAGGTAGTCCTCAACTTACAGCAGTTTATTTAGTGACCGTTCAAAGTTACCAATGGCACTGAAAACAGTGATTTATGACCATTTTTCACACTTACAACTATTGTAGCACACACACCCCCATGGTCACATGATCAAAATTCAGGTGCTTGGCACTTGCTTCTTATTTACGACAGTTGCAGGGTCCGAGGATCACGTGATCACCTTTTGTGACCTTCTGACAAACAAAGTCAGTGGGGAAGCCAGATTCACTTAACAGCCGTGTTGCCGACTTAACAACTGCAGCGCTTCACTTAACAACTCATGACAAGAAATTCATAAAATGGGGCAAACGCCACTCAACAAATGTCTCGCTTAGCAACAGAAATGTTATGGGTTCAGTTGTGATTGTAAGTTGAGGACTACCTGTATTTAGAAAATGCACCTGTGATTTTTCAATCAGCAGGTCAGGAACAGTGTGCAGTCTGAACTCGTGTGACAAAGCCTCTTCTCAAACTATTACACCAACTATCAGGACAGTGGACAGGGGATTAATATTAAATGAGATTTCCTCAAATGTAAGTCAAAGGAGAAAAGTATTAATGTTGCTAGTTGCAAAGTAAGATACATATTTAAGATTAAACATTACAAATAGCACAATAGTAAAATGGAGGACTCTTCCAAAACACAAATGTTTTCATTCCCCAGACCCCTAACAGTCATTTAAAATTAACTCATGTTTGTCCTCAGGGTAGGCAATCATAAAACATCAAGACCACTTCATCAACTGCTTTATCTGAATAAAAGATATTACGGAACACTACTATGCAACCAATATCTGCTGTTCATCTACATTCAAAGAGTAACAGCTTCATGCATGGTCTCCTTTAAGAAGAAAAAGAACTACTACCATGAGAGAAAGATGCCCAGCTGCCCCTCCCTTGCTTAGTTTAGAGAAAAGGTCTCCAACCTTGGCAACTTTAAGACTTGTGGACTTCAATTCCCAGAATTCCTCAGCCACATGGCTGAGGAATTCTGGAAGTTGAAGTCCACAAGTCTTAAAGTTGCCAAGGTTGGAGACCCCTGGTTTAGAGGCCCCTTCAGCTACGTTTATGAAATCCTGACCCCACCTTCTACAGAAAGGAGGTGAGAGATGACAACTCCCACCGATGGGCTCATGCCTGCTCCCAAACAGAACAAGGTCCCTAGTGTAGCCTGTGGAAAAGTGGCATCAGTTTATTTCAGTGGTGGGATTCAAATTTTTTTACTACCGGTTCTGTGGGCGTGGCTTGGTGGGCGTGGCAGGGAAACAATACTGTAAAATTTCCAGTCAGAAGTGGTATTTGCTGGTTCTCCGAACTACTCAAAGTTTCCACTACCGGTTCTCCAGAACTGGTCAGAACCTGCTGAATACCCACCTCTGATTTATTTACTTTATCAAATGTAGAGACTGCCCTCAAAACTCACAGAGCAACTCAGTTCAGTTCCTCCAGGGCTCCAACTGAGCAAAGTGTAGATGGGCTTAACTCTTCCACAAGGAGAAGGAGAAGAGATCAAAAGTACACAAAGGGGATTGCCAATACGACAAATAGCACATGTGTCAGGGCCTACATACAGGTAGTCCTCGACTTGTAACCACAACCGAGTCCAGAATTTATATTGCCAAGTGAGAAATTGGCAAAAAATAAATGAGTTTTATCCCATTTTATGACTTTTCTTGCCACATTTGTTGAGTGAAACACTGCAGTTGTAAAATTAATAATGTGGTTGTGAAGTGAATCTGGCTTCCCCATTGACTTTGCTTGCCAGAAGGTGGCAAAAGATGATCGCGGGATCCCGAGATACTGCAACCATCGTAAATACGAACCAGTTGCCAAGCATCCAAGTGTAAATCATGTGACCAAGGACTACAACAGTCCTAAGTGTGAAAAATGGCCATGAGTCCCTTTTTCCAGTGACTTCGAGCAGTCACTTAACAAACTGTTGTAAGTCAAGGACTACCAGTATGGATAGTTATGCAGCCCACGGAAAGTGCAGTTATTTCTCAGGAGGGGGAATCTTGGTCACAAAAGTAATTTGAGAAAAAGTAGAATGCCGAGGGATGAATTAGGTAAAGAAAATGGTAGGGAGCATAGTGTGCATTGCATACAAACATCCATTATCAAGATAAAATTAAATAGATAGATTAAATGCAGGGGTGGGATTCTACCAGTTCTGTCTGGCTCTGTAGAACTGGTAGTTCTGAAGAGCAGCAGACATAGAACCAGTTCTATGTCTGCTGCTGTTTTGGTCCACCCGTCTGCCCGGGCTCTTACCTGACCTTTATTTCCTGCTTTTTCAACTTCAGCTGCCGTGCGAGGCATAGCTGCGGTGTAAAAGCAGGAAAAAAGTGTTGTTTCAAACGCTGTTGATGAAGATTTACAGGCGCGCGCACGCAGCATGCAGAAAAACACATCGTAAATCACCAAACATCGTAAAACATCGTAAATCACCATGAACCGGTAGTTAACGCTGTCGGATCCCACCCCTGATTAAATGTGTCAGAAAAAGGGCTGGTGGTTATGGTAAGCTATAGCAGTTGGAGAAGGTCAAAGAGCAAGTGAGAGTTTTCATTGTTTCTCCATCCATCCATCCATCCATCCATCCATTGATTTAAGTTCATCAACTGCTTTTCTACCTTCATTCAATTTGAAGTGTCATACATTGTAATTCTGATGGTTGCTATTTAAGCCCTGAAAATTAATCTTGTCTGATTATTCACTGCCGTGTCTTTTATCTTTTATTGGCATTTCCAACGGACTGCAGAAGAATACAAGATAGGACCTCATACTCAACTGGTCTGCCAGTCTGCAAAATTAATGAGGCCTCAAGAGCTCATTGCCTTTAAAAGCCTGGCCTTCTGCCAAGTTACTTTCACCTCCACCATTGCTGAGGGCCCCTCATTCCTTTAACATGTACTGCTAATCTCCTTCACAGTATGTCATCCTTACAGATTGTAAGTGAATTTTAAAGACAGTTTTAATGGTTGCTCATGAAATAACAGAAGAATCGGGTTTTTTAGTATTGTTTGTATTTTTTACGTTTGGCAGTTTAAGAACAGTAGCATGCCAAATGCCATAGACTGCTTGATACATCAATCTGTCCAAGGTACATGTAACATAAAATCTAGGGAAGTAAGAAATAATGGACCCAGCTTTTCAAATAGTGTTTTTTTTTAATGAGCAAATTCAAGAGGTTAACCTGATTCCTCGTCAGAGTTTGGCCTTGTGATAAATCAACCCAGCCCAATGTAGTAAAAAAAAAAGTAAAAGCTGGCAGGTTTACAAATGCCACCTTTTTGGTCCTCATAAAATCCAACCCACAAATCATAAAATTGAACTAGAGAAAATGGGGTGGGGGAGGGGAGGAAGAGGAGACAGGGAGAGAGAGGATGTCAAATATTTTTTGCTGACAAAAATATTTCCCAGTCCATTTTGCTTCCAAGCACTTGTAAAATGGCATATGAGATTACAGCTGGCTAAAGCAACAGCCACATAGATTCTCTGCTGAGCGAGCTTCATCCTCAGCGCCTGCTTTCAAGGATAATTTTAATAAGTGGCTTACATGTTGCCAGGTTACTGTTAGAGATAAAGTAGCATTAAGTTTCTGTGCTTAGTAGCAATAGGGGCACACGTCTAACATCTGCCTGCACTAAATTCTGAAAATTGAGGATTAACACATATGCTTACTTTGAGGTAACTTTCCCATTCCACCCTGCCCATAACCCTTCCATTAGAGACCCCTTTTCTTATCAGAAATATTATTAGGTTTAATATAATTGGAAAAGGAAGAAACAAGTTAGAACTTCATTGGAACTTTAGCTACATCTATATAATGCATGGCAGAGAAGAGTACCGCAAATGTTGGAGACATATTTAGTCCAGTTTTTCCAGCTCCATTGAAAGAAGACTGATGGGCAGATAGATATGGGAGCTGGTTATCGATATTTATATGGTGTCTGGAAAGAAAAGTTTATTTGAACACAAGCATAGCATCTCAGACTCTAAAAGGACAAAGGCGACCAGATACAGAGAACAAGGCATCTTCCTGACTTCTATTCCCCTTCTTGCAGAATTATGGCAATGACAAGCTATACTTGACAACTGTAAAATGGCTTCCGCCAAACATACCTGTTTGCTACCTATTATTTTCCAGAACTGTTGACAGGTTTGATGCGTCGTGGAAAGATTGAACATATTCCCATTTCCAAGGCAACAGGGATAACACTCCAAGTTATGATAGCTTCATGACAATGCAACATGATAAGACAGGGACTCTCAGCTATTAGTTTTCTTTTTATTCCTTCATCTTGCTGACACGGGAGTCAGTTTTTGGTGGCAGTAGGGAATCTTCCTCACCTTCTCACCCCATTTAGCTCAACCATAATTGCACCAGCGATTAGCAGTGATATAAAAGCTCACACTAAGTATCTTTCCCCTGTGCTCTTTGGAATTCGCCATCTTACCTTAAATAGTTAGTAGAAGTTGCAGAAATTGCAGGGTGGGGAAGAGAACGAGCAGGCATTCATGTCTGCATACTATTGAGTGTCCATCTGGAGAACATTAAGGGAAGGCATGTTCCAAGATACTCAAAACATATGCAAAAGCCAAGTCTAGGTTTATTCTGATTAATCTGGTACCACTTCTTTCAAATTTAGTACTAATATAGCCTTCCAGATATCCACAACACTTAATCAACGTCTTTATTTAAAACCCAAGTATCTATTTCTTAGTGTATGTGCCTTATATTGTCTTTATGTGTGTAATCTCTGTTGCAAGGGAGCCCTCAGTATTTTGAGGATTTCCCAGATCTATGTTAGGAAGGTACGCTCACTATAAAATAATCCTGTGATGGGATGCTTATTTCCAGAGGTATTAACTACAGATTGCTAGTCAGAAAGTTTCATGACTAAACAGAAATCCACCTCAGCAGGATATCTGTAATAAATATTTCTCCATCATTCAGAGAAATGTATCTTCCTGACACACCATTTTCTTTCCAGGGCAAGAATTTCTGGATTCTTATACTCTTATACTCTGGAGTATCAGAGTATAAATGATAGGAAACACCTAATGTACTCTGAACCACTGTCTGTCAGATTAAACAGGGCTGAAGTGGAAGAACAAATAGTTGGATATAATATAATGCAGCTGCTTCTGCATCTCACATTTTTGTACATGTAATATATGTATTGTAAATTCTACTCCTGGTGCTCATGCAACACACTGGCTTCGGTTGCTAAACTCTCATCTTTTCTATCCTAACCCAGGGAATAAGATACTTTTAATACATTGGCAAGCTACCAAAATAAGAATGTCTTTCACTTGATCTATTATCCTTGCCAGTTGTATCCGTGTTGAAATAAAGAGTGCACTGATGTGGTCAGTCTTCAAATAGCTACTTTGATGTTCATTAAAATGTGGCCTGGAGTAAGAAAAAAATTTTTTGGAGGCAGAGTATAAAAAAGGCATCAAGCTAAAAGAACAGGCAAAGACTTTTTTGTTTCAGATAGCTAGCCAGATTTCCAATGTTCCCTTTTTAATCAACATTTTAATTTTAAAAATAAGAGCAGTGATTGAGAATTAAAATGAGGCGGAAATAAATTACATACATCATTTACTCATTAAACTACCTTCTCAGCCTGCAAGCTACTTATAACTACTCAGAACAAATATTTCCAGGAATCTTCCCAGAAAGACTGTACTGTATTCCTGAAAGCTAGCATTATTTTCCTCCCATATTGGAAGTAGATGACAGAGACTAAACAACAGCTTATGCGAAGCCACTGAAGTAAATTCAAGATTGGGGAAAAAAGTGGAGCACTAGGAAGTAGCACATTCTTACATGAATGCAAGAATACAACCTCTGACTGGAGATTTTACAGTATCCTTCCCCTGTCTCGCCCACCAAGCCACGCCCACAGAACCGGTAGTAAAAAAATTTGAATCCCACCACTGATCTAATGTCCTCCCAGTGCTGGGAATTGGAATCAGCATATCTAGATAGCACCAGGTTGAAGAAACAGACCACAGAGTCCCCCAACTCTTAAATGTGCTTAGCTCTGCATTTTTTGAATAGTAAGGGTTGGCCTACTAATGCAAAACAGAAATAATATTTACAATCCTCTTTTTCTCTCATCCAAAAGATTCTGCAATCTCCTGGACAATTTATACCATCTGTTCCATTTCTGAGCTGCTGATGTCTGGCAGGGTGAAGGAGGCAGGGGCGGCTGTGTGGCTTTCTCTTTGGCTCTGCCATCGTCTTGGTGCTTACAAAAGCCGATTGCAGGCAAGGGGTTGATAGCAGCAGCCATTGTATGCCACATCCTACTCCTGTTTACAATCTGAAGGCTTCTGAAGTATTCTAGGAAAACTCCTGCTGGACAAATTTTCTCCAATTATTATTTTTTTTGTTCCTTCCTTTTATCAGTTCATAGAAACATACACAGACACCCCCCACCCCTTTAAAAGCCTCTTTAAGGTGGTACAATTGAGAGATTCTGATTTAGTTGCCAAGGAAACAGGCTTGTGGATATCCAGGTTTATTCCTTCATTACTGGAAAATACCATTTTGTCTTGATATTCCTCCTATGCTCTTTGTGAATGTGCCACTAAAGAGACAGAATAAAGTAGCTTTAAAAAAACACTCTTGATAATAAGAATTTTCTTTAACTCATTGCATGGATTTAACTTAACGTATCACTAAAATCCACAAAGCTATTTCAGACAGAACCAGAGAAATAGATTAGGTTTCTGACCATTAAAAAAAATAGAGACACATACAGTCACACTACATCACAACAATCTTTTAAACTTTTAAGTCTGTTTCAAAACCATTTGCCACCCACATCAAAGCTGCTGGGTGCTTTAAACAACTGTATGATTCTTGGTTGCTCTTTCCTTGAGAGAAATCAAAGCACATTGGAGTCTTTGGAAGGGAAGCTGAGGCAATGAATTTGCATTATTCATATTATTTGTACAGAATTGAATATGAGAAAGAATCCTCTGTACAACTTCTGTTAAATTAAATGAAATTCAAGAACTGAAATCTTTTCATAAAATGTTCAAACATCCAAGGCCCAGGAGGAAGATCTATGATGAGAATCAGAGCTTATTTTTATTAAACAGGAAGCAAACATCCTTCCATAGCCAATCTTAATAAATAACATTCATCATTTTAGAAGACCTGCTATTTCTGTCTAAGATACTTGTACTTCAGGGAGCACTGGACCCACAAAGTTGAGTTTTAGCAGTTTGATCCTTCACACTTCATCTGCTTTTATTTATGATACCTGACTCTGTGCTGGTTTTCATGATTTTACATGGTTGCTAAAGATTTCACACTTTTAAAATTGTCACAGGCTACTTGGCCGCTGTTGCTGCAGAGGAAAGTAGGATAACACAAGTAAATAAATGATGGCATGGGTATTTCTTCTGATGGAATGATCATTATCTTGAATAATGAAATCAGGCAGAAGAAGAAGAGAGTCTGGAATAACTAAAAGAATGGAAAACACCTGAAATTAGCACTGAACCTGGATGGAGCATATATATGATCATCCATATAAATGATCTTTGAAGATACTGCATTGCAATAAACTCAAAGTTATGTGGAACTGAAATAATATTCAATGGCATCATAGGACTTTTCAGTAGGATGAACAGTCTCTACCTGTCCAACTAGGTCAAATAGGATGGGCCTGCTGCAGATCATGTATCCAAAGAATGTCAGCTGATGGGACTGGAGGGTAAACTTTTTCTGCAGCAGCCTGTTGCTCGTGGAACATCCTTCCTTTGGAGATCAGAATGGCCCCAACCTTGTTAGTCTTCTGTTAAAGCTCTAAAAACTTGGCTATGCTCTCATGCCTTGGGTGCTACATGTGCCAAGAGGCCTGATAACCAACCAAATATTTTGCTTTTGTATGTACTTCAAATTAGATGTTTTAATGTTTTTACTGTTTCATGCTTTTTACTGTTTTTACCGTTTTAAAATGCTTTAAACATTTTAATTGTAATACGTGTTTTGAATTGTGAGCCTCCCAGAGTTGTTTGCTAAGATGGACAGCTATAGAAATCAAATACATAACTAAATGATACATAAACAAACCATGTAAACTGCCATGAAGAGAAATATAAGCAAGACAAAATTTCAGAGAAATGTCCGAAGAGGCAAGAAATGATATCACAATAATATCTGCAAATAATCAAAGATGGAAACTACACAGAAAACCACAGAAAGTTTTCCAAAAGATCTCCCAACTTTGCATTGTTATAGTAAAGGACACCAAAGGATAGATAAAAAAGTATGTGTACAGTAACGATGTCAACATACAAAATACCTTAGAAATTTCTTGCTTCCAAGAACCTTTCGTAGAAAATGAAGTTAGATCAGCACTCTAGTTTTTACCAAGTTATAAGCTATCGAAATTGGTGGAATCTCTCTACAAATATGGCAAACAATAATAGAGTCTTTAAAGATCCTAACCAAACTGTGCCAGAAAACAATACAGTAACCCATAGAATGGAAGAAATCACTCTACATCCCAACACTAAAGAAACACTTAAATAGAATGCTGAAACTATCATATAACATCCTTAATTTCATCTGCTAGCAAAATAATACTTAGGAGCGTCCAATGCAGATAAAACCTTTACATGGAAAAGGAGTTGCCAGATGCTCAAACTAACTTTTTAAGGCAGAGGAATAACAGACATTATTGATGATGCATGCTAGATAATTAAAAAAAACAAAGAATACCAAAAAGAAGTCAACCTGTGCATTATTGGTTAGAAAAGGGCATTCCATTATGTCAATCATATCAAAGTGTGGATTGTCCTTTAAGAAAGTGAGAATCTCAGAATATCTCATTGTTGTCCTATGATATCTATACATAAGACAGGAACCCACAATCTGAACATAACATGGGGAAACAGACTGGCCCGATGTCAGCACGTCATGAGACAAACTTATACACTATATTCTCCATCTATTTATTTATTTATGCAGAATGCATATTGAGGAAACTGAATTGGAAGAAGATGAGTGCAACTTTAAGACTGGAGGAGGAAAGATCAATATCCTGCACTATGCTGATGAAACTTCTCTAATGGCTGAAAATTCAAATGATCCACAAGCCCTGGTAATGAAAATAAAAAACAACACAGTAAATAAATGGAACTAAGATTAAATATAAAGAAGACCAAATTAATAATAAGAGGTATAACAAGCAGCCTTGGAATTGACAATGAAGATATTGAAATGGATAGGTCTTTCCTTTTAGGATTTAGTACACAATAAAGGAACCAGAACTCAAGAAATCACTGCAAACTACACAAACAACAGCATAATCAAGGGACTACCAAGAACACTCCCACAAATACTGACAGGGCATTCCAACTTTTCCTAAACAGAAAGGAAACCCCACTCCCTTCTAGCAGGATGATGCTACCTGTTTGGGTAATGAAACATCTGTAAGAAAACATCCAAGCTCAGAGAGCACCAAGGACTCCACAAACTAGCTTTTGGCATGGAAATAACAAGGACCTTGGAAAGGATTTTATATGCTTGGATGTGTTTATACCTACACAAATCAAAACTATGCAATCAATGCTTTTCCCTGTGACCTTCTTCAGAAAGGAGAGATGGACTTGAAGGATGGGGGACATAAAGAGTGTTGACATTTTTTTAAAAAAATTGGCATTGGACAAGAGTTCTGAGAATAGAATTGGTAGCCAAGAAAATAAATGAAGAAATCATAGAATAAATCAATCCAAAGTTCTCCCTAGTGACACAAATGACCAGGCTCAAATTATTCTACTTCATTATCTGAAGGCTTAGCTCTCTGGAGAAGCCTTAACACTGGGGAAGATGGAAGAAACAAGGATAATTAGTAGCAAGCTGGATGGAATAGATTACAGTGACAGGGACATTAGAAAACCTGAAGCAGCAAATGTATTGATGTGGCCCCTAAGCCACATGAAATGTCTAATTTCATTTTTCTCTCTCTCTCCCTTTTGACTTTGGGAATGAATACCTGTGTGAAATGCAACCAAGAGCTCATGCGTGTCCTTTTTAGCTACATCACATTTTTCACAATCCATGAAAGTAAAGTCCACTCAGGTTAAAACCTTGGCAATATCTCCCACATTTTATAATACATTGTCTAACAAAACAAATAGCCACTGAATTGTGCTTCTCCTTGACTAGTCTTGTGCATTGTATATATAGCTTTGGTAACAAATTGGGAATAAGAAACATGTCAAGCACACCAATTCATACAATCAGATAAGCATTTTTTTATAATAACTAAATAAATAAAACTAACATCTCAACTAAATTGAGAACATGACTGAGAACCAATTAGCCTTTTGGCAACTATACATTACATGTTTCCTGTTCACTATAATATTTGTGGCTGCTGTACAACTTGTGGACTTCAGTTCCCAGAGTGCCTCTGCTAGCATGGCTGGCTGAGGAATTCTGGGAGTTGAAGTCCACAAGTCTTAAAAGTTGCCTAGTTTGGAGATCTCTGCTGTAAATGACCTGTAATCAGTCCCTTCCCTCTGCCCCCCAAACCCAAATGGAACATATGGGAACTAAGGAAGGTAGAGAAACTGATTTGGCCTATGTCTAGCTCAAGGCATTAAAAGGACTTCAAGAGGAGGAACTGTTACCTTCCCAATGTAGCTGAAGAACAATTTGCATTTTCTGCATTCTAACTTATTTCTAGAGAACTCACATTCTTTCCCTCTGTTTCCTTTTACTAAAAGTGATCATTGCAGTTTACAGCTTAAGAATGCTACTTTGCATAAATTTTAAAACAATACTATTTTAGAGAAGGAAAAAGCAATACTTGCACCATGTCAAGTACTACTGTTACTTTTTCTGCCCTTGCCATTCAATAGTTCATCACAATTACTTAAAGCCAAAGAGTTATCTAAACATCAATCCTTCAATCACTAAGTTTTGGGTAGCATTAATAAGGTCTGTGGGAAAACATGATTCTCAAAAATTTTAGAATAGCAAGTAACCATCGTTTGAATAAACGGCTTTTTAAGGCAGGATTTGGCTTGTCTCTCAACGTCCCTTGATATTAATACAGATCTCTGAATAACAACAGCTGAAATTAAAGCTCCAGTTTTGAAAACTGTGTTAAGCTCATAGGAACATTTCATTCTTCTGTCCCTTGAAACAAAGCATTTAAAAGCACTTTGCTGATTGCCACTGAAAATAATTCCTTCTTTGAAGCCAAGGGAAGCGATTAATTCTACCTCTAATTCTCTTCTTTTATTCATTGGGCCCTCCAGGTGATTTAAATATAAGGCAGGAAAATCAACATCACTGGAAGAATCTACACCTCCAGCAGCTTTCCCATAGGGTTTGTTAGTCATCATTCTTTTAAAAGGTAACAATACTGTTAAGAGATGAAGAATTGACAAGTTGTACTATTGCTGATGAAATTAATCTTTTCCATGCTACGATGTGAGTGCTCACATGTGTATTGAAGGATTATACCCTTATCTTCAAGCAATAAATCAGCCCAGTCTGACTGGGCATTCTACGATGTTTTACCAGTTCCTAAGCCCTAACTTTGCCCTCGTTGACCTGGAAGTATGAGGCTTGCAATCTCAAGTTGGAGAAGGCTCAATGAGTCACTAAAAAAATGGTAATACATTGATTCCTTGAAGAGCAGTTGGCCAGGCAGAAGTGAAATAATAGAAGCCTTTCCTCACTCTTGACTGCAAGTCTAGAGAATCCATCCATTTGTTCAGTTCCCGTCTCCTGGGCGTGCATAAGCGCACCAACATGCCTACCGTCCCTGTCCTATTGTTTCTTTTTTTGTTATTCGTATCCATTTCATGTATTCATAACCATGTTTATACTTATACCTGTTACCTAATAACAAAATAAAATAAATTAAAAATATAAATAAAAAAGTGAAGCAGAATGATTACATGATAGCTTGTTATTGGAATGATTACACATAACAGTTTTCACTTCTTGCTCTCATAATTTTGAGGTTGGCAAAAGAGAAGGATTGTCTTTTCCCTTCATTGATGGAAACAATGGCAGTCAGACAGGGGTGGGATGCTGCCAGTATGACAACCGGTTCGGTGATTGCACGCATGGTGCACATGCATGAACAACAATGCAAAAATCCTTACCTGCTATGTTACTTTGGGGCAGTAACAGCTGAGGAGCAGCAATCTGCTCTTCCGCACTGATCAGCTGGGACAATAAAGGTCAGTACAGCGCAAGAGTGGGCGGCCGAGCCCACATGATGTTGGAGCAAACTGCTTCATTCCCAGCTGATCTTCAGAGCTAGGGGTTCCCTCGAACTGGTCCGAACTGGCAGAATCCCACCCCTGCAGTCAGGGCAAAGCAGAAGTGCCATCCGTTGAGGTTAACCAGATTTTCAAAATGTCCTAAGCATCTGTACATGGGATGGTGTTGGTATTGAGGTAATGAACAGAAATCAGTTGGGGAGAAGTTGCAAATCTTCAGGTCCACTTTCTTTGCCTTTGCAAGATGGAAGGACCCACTGCCCTCGTATTCTGCAGAACAAGTGAAACAAGGAACTGCAATCCCAAGCAGTTAGAAACCTGGAGATTAAATTTATGAAACTGATCCCTCTAAACCAGGAGTGTCAAACTCACATCATCACAGCGGTGTCACATGACATATCAGGACCTTTTTCCCCTTCACTAAACTGGGCATGGGCGTGGCCAGTGCATGACGCATCCAGCCTACGGGCTGGGAGTTTGACAGCCCTGCTCTGGACAACCAACACCGTGCTCCAATCTGTAGAAGAGGAGTCTCTGTCTTTTGTACAATTCTGTTTCTTTCCCCCAAAGAAACTATAAAGATAGTAGCTTTCCTCAATGGAGCTCCAAGACAACAGAAAACCTGTTACAGGAGATGAGGCATGTTGACTCGGAATGGTGAATGTTAAAAATCTGACACTTTTGGAAGGTGAAATTAGTGGCTCAGTGAAAAAGTACAGCTTTTTGTTTTGTCCTTGCATAAACCACAGAACAAACCGACCCTGGCAGCATTTATGCCTGCCATATCTTTATGAAGTTGCCTTCAATTCAACCCCAGCCCATGAGTGAGAGAGTCCACCTTAACCCAACGTTATATATTTAATCTCTCTTTATACCCATACTATCCATGGGCAGCCTTAAAGTGTTTGAAATGATATTGCTGGGATATAACAGGCAAAAGGGAGATCTAGGACTGACCTCTTCCCTCCAAGCTCCATGGAGCCTTATCTATCTGTTCCCAGGCTGAGGCTGGCATTCTGGGGGAGACTTCTGTGTAATAGGCAGGGTATAATAAAATAGCAAACTTGAATTCTACACAGAATACAGGATAGTGGAGTCAGAAGAGATTTTGGAGGTCTTCTAGTCCAACCTCCTGATCAAGCAGGAGACCCTATGCCATTCCAGACAAATTGTTGTCCAAATTCTTCTTGAAAGCCTCCAGTGATGAAGCATTCACAACTTCTGGAGGCAAGCAGTTCCACCGATTAATCGTTCTCACTATCAGGAAATTTCTCCTTAGTTCTAGTTTGGATCTCTCCTTAATAAGGTTCCATCCATTACTTCTTGTCCTTTTCTCAGACAGCCTCTCAAATTTTGAAAGACAGATATCACATCACCATTCATCACCAGGTGTTGGTGCTTACCTACAAAGCTCTCCATGGCTTGGGGCCAGGGTACCTGCGGGAACGTCTCCTGCCAGCATCGAATACCAATCGCCCGGTGTGCGCCCACAGACAGGGCCTCCTTGGGGTACTGTCGGCTAGACAATGTCGGCTGGCGGTCCCTAGGGGGAGGGCCTTCTCTGTGGGGGTGCCCACTTTGTGGAACCAGCTTCCCCTGGAGCTACGACTGGCCCCCGACCTTCGCTCCTTTCGTCGCGGCCTAAAGACTTGGTTATTCGAACAGGCCGGCCTGGACTGCGGGGGGGAGTGTTTTAATATTTTTAAATGTTTGTAAATGGGTTTTAATGATTATTTGGTCGAATTTGGTTTAATTCCATTTTAACTTTTGTATTTGTATGGTTGTTTTTATGTGAGCAGCCTGAGTCCTTCGGGAGAGAGGGCGGCATATAAGACCAAATAATAAAATAAATAAATAAATAAAATTCATTTTTTTTCCTCTTTGTTAGACTAGACATATCTAGTTCACTTAACTGATCATCATTTGACTTAGCCTCCAGTCCCCTAATCATCTTTGTTGCTCTTCTCTGCATTCTTTTTAGAGCCTCAATATCCTTTTTTTGTATTGTGATGATCAAAAGTGGAGTCATTATTCCAAGTGTGGTCTCACCAAGGCAGTATAGGAATAGCACTTAGACTTATATACCGCTTCACAGTGCTTTACAGCCCTCTCTAAGCGGTTTACAGAGTCAGCATATATAAAACATATAAAAGTATAACAAAGCAGACAACGGGGTACGGTTGCTTGTGCCAGACAGATATTGGGCTTTCTTTCCCATCACCTTGTAGAGAAATCAGGTGACTTCAGTGAGTGGGAACAGAAGCACGACAAGGATTAGCACTGGGTCCCACCAATCTCACAGTGTACGGTACAATTTTTTTTTGTTGATTCAAAGGTGAGTGGAAGTCTTTCCCAACAGCTGGGAAAGGCCTCAAGAGAAGCTAAATTCAGATGCCTACCTAGGCTGACCCCCTCCCCCAATCATCACCACACAAAGAGAGCTTGTGAATCAACAATCCCCAGAGAACAATAATTCAAAAATGAAAGAAAAAAGAACTACTGGTGTAATCATAGAGTTTTTTGATCAGTCAATGAATAGTTAATGGGTTTGTTTCCTGGTTTATGAGCCTTGAAATGGGTTTCAATTAGTTTAGCTGTGCAGAGGGGAAAGGAGTGGGGGAAGCTTGGTTCTTACAAGCTTTGTTTTATCTTATTTCTGAAGGAGGGTTCTTTTCTGAAATAATTGTTTCAGGGTTTTTTTTTCCTTACGGTGTGACTCAAAACATAGGAAATTGGCTGAAGTTGAGCGACTCCAGTTCTGGGCATCTGTGGGGATATGCATTATTGAAAGATCATGAAATTCAGCTTGAACAACAGATACCATGTTTCTGGGAGTAATTGTCACGGTTAGAGTTTAACAAGCTTTATGTTACCTGTACTCTTTTAAGCCAAATAGTTTTCACAGAGATAATGAGGGGGAAAAAGGCAGGGGAATCAAGATCTCCAATCCATTGATTTATGGATGAGATTTGTTCATGAACTTCTGTTTCCATGTAAAATGAGGACATGGTCATGTGCAATTTTATTCCCCCTTTGGAAAGTCACAAGGAACACTGTAAAGGCCTGACAACCCCATCATTGCATTTCTGCTTTGTTATAATTAGAAGCTGCTTGAACCCTATTAACACAATACTTTGTAATTTGAACATACTTGTCTTTAGACAATTATGGTCATGCATTCCTTTCCTTCATTCTCCGTTTCCTAGGAGATTATTAAAACATGAATAATAATAATGTGCCATGTATTCCAGACATCTAAAGATACATACCAGGTCCACTGAGAGGAATAAATCACATTTTTAGCAAGCATTTTCCAGCAGCCTATCATTCTGTCGTTGCCAGCATATCTGTCACAGCCACAGCCTTCCATTAGAATTTTGTCGGCCTGGAAACTCCAGCTGACACCTTCAGAAATACAGCTGACACTCTGCATATGCTAATCAGCCCTGGGAATGGAAAAACAAAGCCATTGTATTTGACACAGAGTGGGTTGCAAGAGCTTCTGTAGACAACTGATTGCTCTGACCAGCCTTGAACCAGAGAAGCTTGCCAGGAATTTTCTTGCATGCATTCTGTGAAATCACAAAAGGGTTGTCATTCTTTCTGCTGTAGGCACCTTCCCAGCATCTTGCTGAGCCATGACTGTTGTATGGGTTGAATGTCAAAACTGGTTGGATATAGAAAGACCTCAGGTTTCAATATCTGCCCCATCCTTAAGCAAGCAAAAACTATGGGTGGATATTGTAATCAGGAAAACAGCTTGTAGGGAAAGGATTAAGTTTTCCTTTCCCCTCATCATGTCCTCATCATGTTATCATGGGGTACAAAGGATAACTTAGTCAACTTTAGTTTTATGAAAGGCTGTAATAGAACCAAAAATTATTTCATGATAAACAAGAATGCCTATAAATCCAGTTATTTGTTGGACTGATAGACTGATAAAATTTGCACCAAAATGAGTTTGCCCATATTTTATCAATACAATAACTCTGTAATCAGGGGTGTCAAACCATGAGCTGGATGCGTCATGCACAGGCCATGCCCACTGCAGCTCCACGAATGGGAAAAACATTGTAAAACATCATGTGGCAGCAACATAATGCAATGAGTTTGACACCCGTGCTTCTGTGTGGGGATCTGAATCCAAATCCTAAATATTCTATAGCCAACGATAGGAATAGATGCTGATAAAACAAGTGAAGACTTCTGTGAAATCTGGAATTCTGGCTGTCTGAATTTCTAGATTATATAAACATCTACATGTCCAAAATTCCATTTCCACAGGATGTACTTAGGGCTAGTTGAGTTTAGGACAGGGCAATTGATGTTCCATTACTTCCCATTAATTCCATTCAACTTTATATTTATGGATGCTTCATACACTGAGCATGTTGATGTAATGAGATGACTTCTGAGAAGACTGGTGGATGTCAAAGCCCAATTTCTGGCCTCTACAATACTAGGATTCAGAAAGTTTAAGAATACTAAGAATAAATGGAGTTATACATCTAAAACCAAAATTATTTATGGAATCTGCAGAATCTTTGTGACATCTTTTCAAACCATCTGCTGACTTGTTGTGCCACAGAATATAGGCTTTCATTAACCATCCGAAAGGTAGAAGGAAAGCAGTTAATGCAAACAGACATAAAGGGACAATTCACAACCAAACATGTGTATTAATAAAGGAGAATATTTGTAGCTCAGGGTTAAAATGAGGAGTCTTTGGTACTCTCTGAGCTTGGTTGTTTTCTTGCAGACGTTTCATTACCCAAACTAGGTAACAAAATCAGTGCTAGTACTGATGATGTTACCTAGTTCTAGTAATGAAACATCTGCAAGAAAACAACCAAGCTCAGAGAGCACCAAGGAGTCCTCAAACATATGTATTACAAATATGAACTGAACATGTTCCTGATAAATCTATAAGGACTATCACCTCTTACCCTACTTGAGTACCTTTGAATGTCATTGAGAACTGATTGTTTTAACTCTACTACCAAAAGAAATGCACAGACAGGTGCACTAGTATTCATAAATCAGTGGTGCCATATATTATGATGATTCGTAGTGCTCCCCTGCCTCCTTTGATGCAAGATTGCCATGAACCATAAAAAAAAAACTTCAAAAGTTTGCATATTTCATATAATAAGTAACAAATTCAACATCAGAAGTTCTGTTTCACCATCTACCAATTATATTCACAGGGCTTTGAGCTCTTTAAGTAAAAAAATGGATTTTAGAAAATACTATAATACATTCAGATTACCAACAAAAACAAAAAATACTTATCCAATGTATTTCTTACTACTGTGTATACTTTTGTCCTTAGGATTATAAAATACAACTGAAATTAAAATCCCTGTTCTCAATTCAATTCACTGGGAGATAAAACTTTGGAAGCAAGCAATTATGTGGTTGGGATATTTATTTTTTAATTTAGTAGAGCAGTTGCAGTATTCTGTTCTAAAAAGGCCTGTGGTCTGTAGGATTCTCACATATTTCTGGTGAATTACAGCTTACCACTGCTTAGTTTATCTGTACTCTTAGTCTATAGTTTAGTCTGCTTAACTGTAGCGCAACTTTAGTCAGAAGGACTAAATAGAAAACTGAATAAGTTTCCTTATGCAGCAAGCAAGGAAGTTACACCATCATGCTAGTGCAAGTGCCTAGAATGTTTTTACTACCAACGTAATTGATTATTTTCAGCAGTGACTAATACTCACGACTGAAATTCCAGGCTTTTTATTGCCACTAGAAAAGATAGAAAATGACTAGGTTTTGAATGATAATTACATGAAGATAAAAAGTTATATTTATTTGCCTCTATGAGGCCCAATTGCATGTCAAAAGTGATCAGAGTGATTAACTGGAAAGGGAGTTAAGCTGTGTTCTTAACACTGGATAAAATGCCAGCTGTATTTAGTGAGCCAGTTTGTCATCTGTAGTTTTCTTCCAGGTGTTGAAGAGAATTTTACCACTTTGCATTTTCAATTGGAAAATACTTCAAGCATCTGGCAGTATACTTTAGGAGTCTCTAAGCAGACCTACGGTAGTAAATTAACACACAGTCACTAACGAGCTAACAGTACTGAGACACTGAAAAGCTCACCTGAGCCCTGAAGAATGGGGTAAGACTATGGTCACAGCTGGAACACTCTTGATGTGTCAAATCCTGAAACTGAGTTCACACCATAGAAGTAGAATCTGGTGTGACCGCTCTTAGAATGCTAATCCACAGCCAGGAGACCTTGAGAATGTTTTTTTAAAGCTATTTAAAAGGAATAAAATACCCAGCAGAGGATAATACAGAATGAAAGACAGATACTTAAAGAGACAAAGGATGCTTTTTTAAGTGGTACAACGTATTACAGTACAACAGCCTATTAATCCCCTTTAGGAATATAGTTCTACTCTCATGGTATATACCAAGAGCTGGGAGATTTAGTGAAGGAAATTTATATAGAGGAGTTCAGATAAAGGCCCAATCACTTGATTTGTAATTTGTTGCCACAAGACATGGCAATAGATGGGGCAGGTGTGTAGTTTGGTTTATTTTTTTAAAGTGAAATAGAAAGAACATAGTAATGATAGTGAATGCAACATCAGAAAAAGGTTTCCATGTTCAGAACCAATCTATCTCTTGTTTTGAAAAATTCAGTGGACAATGAACAGGGAATTTGTATTTTTATAAACTTCTGATTCTCTATCCTCTGCTGAGGATAGAGAGGAGAATAATGATGGACCAGCTAGCAAAAGATGTCTTGTTCAATAAATTCCATCTTCCAGCATGATTGTAATGGTGTATCATGGGAGCTGCAATCTGGAAAGTATCTGAACTATATGAATTCTTCAGTATGTTTCAGAAAAACTATGCTCAGATCCATCCTGGGGTCAAGGTATTTCTGATTTGGAGATGAGAGTTTGAAGCACTACTGCTTGGATTTTGGAAGTGACTGTCTCTGCCTGAGAAAGTACATAGGTGAGGAAGATACCATTTGAAGTTAGCTACAGGGTCAAAGCAGGAGGTAGTAAAAGTCTAAAATCCTCCAAATTGGTGACAGAATCAATGAAGATTCCCCTTCATTTTCACAAAATTTTTCAGCTTCTCTACTGACTGTGATGTTTCATACAAAAGATGGTGCTTCAAGGTTGAAGCCTGTTAGGATTTAGGAATGTATGAATATATTATACTTAAAAGAAACAGTTTGTGCAATATAAAATATCAAGAATAGGCTGTAAAAAGAAGAATGAAGGTTTTCATATCTGTTGTATTATATTCCACTGGAGCATTTTGAATGAATCATGCCTAAAAGAGTTCCTTTCCTGATATTAGAAATGTTTTATTCTAGCTGTAAAGGAAATGGATCACTAATCTGTAACTACTTTTTTTCCCTCTGTAACTTTGACTGAAATGTCAATAGTTGTTTGTTGTATATTTTCAGCATGTTTATTCTGCTTATTTATGCAGATGGAAGATAGGTAGGTAGGTAGGTAGGTAGGTAGGTAGATAGATAGATAGATAGATAGATAGATAGATAGATAGATAATGACTGGTATCATAATTTCAAATTAAAACTGCATTTTATATTTCCAGAATTGCACTTAAGATTCAGACAGAAGCAGTTGGGTATTTTTTTACTTTACCATACCCAATATGACAGTTTAAAAAGAGGGGGCCTACATGTGACATAAATTTAGGCATGTTTAAATACACTGTGATCATTTATTTAAGGATTTTTTTAAAAAAAATGGGAGTTAGTTTCTAGGACTTGGCTGCCCATCAAACAGTGAGCTATAATAGCAGATGCTGTGCTTCTTTTCTAGAGCTTTCCACCATTTCACCATCACTCATCAAATCAAGGCCCTGTCTCTCATGGCTTACTATGACAACAAAAACTGAAGAACTTGTGAAGAAGGCCTCAGGGGACTGCCAGATACACAAGGGGGAGGATATTCTCTAGCTATTCAAATCCTAGTCAATATAATTTAGAAGGAACCCTGAGAATTATGAACACACACACACACCCAAAAATCTTGCCAATCACATTTTTAATAGATGTAAGCATTAAGGCTTGTTGTTAGCGTAAAGTCTGTCACTATTCCCCAATGCGCAGGAAAATATTAAGATTGTGTGAAACTGCTGTATTTTCACATATCACAAATATATTTCTCTCACTCTAGGTTTTTTTAAAACTGATTTGAAGACATTTCTGCTTGTTTCCCTCCCTCCCTTCTTTTCAATGGCATGATAAGAAAAATCCTCCCTATGAACCGTGATCATGGAAAATGTCTTGAAGCAAACCTAAAAGGACCCACAAAGGATTTCAGAGTCTTTCAGCTTCCATGAGAATCCTAGAATTGGATTGTCTATTAGCAAACAAGAAAGAAGATAAGAAGTATCTGCGTCAGGGTATAATTTGAACTCTTTGATGGCACAGCAGACATATCTGCCCCTCCCTTCCTTATGGGCCTCTTTCAGTATGTGGTGCAGCATGACATAACATGTCACATAGCTACAACTCCTAGCATAATGGCTGCTGCTACGCAGCAAAACCTGGTGTGCTGAGAAATACTTCAGATGCATAGCTCAATTCAACACTTGCTAAAAGTGAGGTATTTCTAGTAAAACGGCTCATGCCCTGTAGCCCCAAATGATAAGAGGCAATGAAATAGCAAATGATGGCTTCCGCCTCCTTAGATCTTTAGAAGTAAATAAAGGAACCCTGAGAAGTCTCCTTTCAAAGAATGGCCATTTACTAGTATGTACAATTGTCTGGCGTATTTTAGCCAGGAAAAAAAGTTACCTGGCTGTTATGTATGTAGGTTTGAATGTCATTGGTTAAGTTGATCAGCTTAGATCCAGATTACCTCAGGAACATCGCAATTGTTCCTCTCTAGTTCCCATACCTAATGCCTTTTCTAGGGGAGGGGAGGAGCATGAGGATAATCAGCAAGCAAGAATCAACCCCAGGTATAACGAGCCATTACGACAGGAACCATTCCAAAACCTGTCACAATGCCAAAATCCATCCTTACAAGTGGAAGACTGCACATCACTGCCTGACTTGGGTGCTGACATTGGGTTGGAGATGGGTTGGGAGGAGACCAGATTCTAACAATCAAACAGGGTCTTCTTCCACTGGAAGCCAAGTAGGAAATGTCAACAGACATTTCCTCTCTCACTGGGTGAGAATGTTAAAACTTTGAACCACGAAGGTCTCAACGTACTGCAAGAGCCCCACCTATTTAAAAGAATACATTAGATAGGTTGGGGTTTGAGTATGGAGTGGAACCTAGTGGGGAGGGGTGTTATGTGCAGGTTTGAATGTCATTGGTTAAGTTTGAACTGTTCTTGTAAAATGTCAGAAATGATTGGTTTAAAAGTGCGGAAAACCCTGCACTCTGATTGGCAACTGCGGCTGCTGGCTATAAGTAGCAGTCGCAGCCCAGCCAAATCGGGTCTGTTATGAGCAGTAGTCACTAATAAACTCTTCACTGAAGCACTCACGTCTGACTCTTCATGCAAACTTAACACATTTCATCACCCTCCCCCATGTGTCCAGCTGCACCAACTAGTAATTTCCCCTTTAAGAAAATGTTAAAGGACTCTGTCTTCTCCTTGGGACAGACTGCCTTCTGTCACTCTTAAGCATCTGAGAGCTTCTGTCAATTTTCTGCCAGGGCACAGACATCCTGCAGTCTTGGTGCTAAGTGACAGCTGAAAAACTGGGGGAAACAAAATCTCCTGCTTAGGTTAGCCTTAAAGAGAAGCAGTGATGGCAAGTGTAAGGTTTGTGATCTTCCTATTAAATAATGGTCATTTAATGCTGTCCCAGCCTTTTCCTTCCAAGTGGTAGGCTGCAATTGTGACCTGCCCAGCATCATTCTGAAACATACCTTGTGTGTGGATCTAGGAAGAAGCAAAGCTGGCTGATTCAGAGGCAGCTCACAGAAACCGCCTCCCGTAGGAGACTGGGGACACACCTGCTGTTCCCACCTGTCCTGATGGCTGGTTGACAAAAGTTGAGGGGGTTGGGCAGGAAGGAGGGGAGCAATGCAGCTAAGCTTGCCTCTCAAACTTGCTGCTCCAGAAAGACTAGAGATTAACCAGGGAAAGCTTGCACTTTTATGGTTTTTCCTTCTGGAAGTCTCAGAGCATCAGCTAAATAGCCTTGGGATAAGAGTGGGAAATCCAACAAGAGGGCCAGATCAGCTTGCAATGAAAGACAAGGCTCCTCATAACAAGGACAGGTAGGGTAGGAATAGCAGAATACAGACTGTCAACAAAAGGCATGCAAAGTGTTCATTTTGGGCAAACATAAAGCTTTGTCAAGCGTAACAAAACTTACTGCCTGGACAGCCCGAATCCATAATTGGTACCTGGGTAGGCAGAATGGTTTTTTGCAACTAAAGTCTAATCACATGGAAAGTGAGCTATAGGATTTGAAATCTTAAGAGACTGCAGGTCCAATAACTTGCCTCAGGCTGGATATGCAACACTGCAGAGAAATAGATAACAGAAATACACTTTCATGAATCTTTAATATTTCAAGAAGATGAGAACCAGATGGCTTCATTTCGTTATGTGTGCATGAGTATATACGTACAAACACGTGCATCTAAGGCAGTGGTGGGATTCAATTTTTTTTACTATTGGTCCTGTGGGTGTGGCTCGGTGGGCGTGGCTCAGTGGGCATGGCAGGGGAAGGATACTGTAAAATCTCCATTCCCTCCCCACTCCTGGGGGAAGGTTACTGCAAAATCCCATTCCCTTCCCACCCCACAAAACTGCTTTCCAGCTCCGTTCTTCTGTACAGGGCAACAAAAGAAGATCCAGCCAATCATCTGGGACTCGGGAGGCAGAGAATAGATGGGGGTGTCAGCTGTGGTATTTGCTGGTTCTCTGAACTACTCAAAATTTCTGCTACCGGTTCTGCAGAACTGGTCAGAACCTGCTGAATGCCACCTCTGATCTAACGGTAACTACTGCTGTATTGCGGAAGCAGAAACACTGTTCAGAAGAGCAGAAGGGAAGGTATTCCAACTGCGTTACTACTTGTGATAGAAAAATACAATAAACCTATTTTAAATCAATCAATAGTTCCTGGAGTTAAATTTGCAGCATAGTGAACAGGCCACATAATTGCATGTAGGATAGAACTTTCTTATCGATTTATTTGTTTTTTGTGGGCACAGAATTTCTAGTTCCAATGGTTGCTTTAAAAAGAAACCATGGGTAGGTATGCCATTAGGACTGTACCACAAGTCACTGATTTGTGGCAACAGTCTCAAAGGCAAGCCACAGCATTTACTGTTGCGGTACTCTTTTAAATTGTATCTATTTCTCTAACCCAGTGTTTTTTGGACCACAGCTACTTTAAGAAGTGTGGACTTTAAGAAGATGGACTTCAACTCCCAGAGTTCCCTAGCCAGTATGCTGGCTGGAGAATTCTGGGAGTTGAGGTCCACACATCTTAAAGTGGCTGAGGTTGAGAATCACTACTTTAGCCTAATAGGAAGCTGCTGATTTGGGAATCCCCAGCCAGTCAGGCCCTTAAAAAGCCAAAGCCCCACACCTCTTTCCCTTTTCATTTAATTAGAACTTACATACAAACTGTTAGGTTTGCATGAAGAGTCAGACGTGAAGAGCTTCAGTGAAGAGTTTATTAAGTGACTACAGCTCGAATGGACCCGACTTGGCTGGGCTACGGCTGCTTTTTATAGCCAGCAGCCGTAGTTGCCAGCCAATCAGAGTGCAGGGTTTTCCCGCACTTTTTAAACCAATCCTATTTGACATTTTACAAGAACAATTCAAACTAAACCAATGACATTCAAACCTACATACATAACACCCCTCCCCACTAGGTTCAGTTCATACCAAACCCCAACCTATCTAATGTATTCTTTTAAATAGGTGGGGCTCTTGCGTACTTGCTGAGACCTTCGTGGTTCAGAAGTTTTAACATTCTCACCCAGTGAGAGATGTGTCTGCTGACATTTCCCCACTGGGACTTCCCATGAAAGAAGACCCTGTTTGATTGTTAGAATCTGGTCTCTCCTCCCAACCCATCTCCAGCCCAATGTCAGCACCCAAGTCAGGTAGTGATGTACAATCTTCCACTTCTAAGGATGGATTTTGGCATTGTGACAGGTTTTGGAATGGTTCCTGTCGTAATGGCTCGTTACACATGGGGTTGATTCTTGCTTGCTGATTTTCCTCCTGTTCCTGCCCTTCCCCTAGAATTGACATCAGGTGAGGGAACTAGAGAGGAACAAGTGATGTTCCTGAGAGAACCTGGATCTAAGTTGATCAATGTGCCTGCTCCAGAGGAGTCCATCCTCTGTTTGTACCCTGTAAGAACGAGGGCCTGTGATCTGAGTTATCTCAGCAGGAATCCACAAAGGTTCACCTATAAGGTTCTTAGCATAAACAGAATCACCCACACTAAATGTGCGAACTTTGGAAGTGGAATCTAGTGGAACGTTGGGTGCGTAAGTGGGATGAAGGCAGTCAAGGGAAGACCTAAGTTTCCTACCCATCAACAACTCTGCTGGGGATAAGTTATTAGATGGGTTAGGAGTGATGTGCTGAACACTAAGAAGTTTTTCAACTTTCTCAGTGATGTCCCCAGGACCCAGTTGCTGAAGCTTCTCCTTGGTAAAACGTAGCATGCATTCAGCCCGGCCATTAGCCGAAGGGTGCCCAGAGGCAGTCAGGGCATGTCTGATACCCTGTTGTGCTAGATAGGATTCAAAAAGGTTGGATGTAAATTGAGGGCCATTGTCAGAGACAAGAACATCAGGTAACCTGTGGGTTACAAAAAGTTTTTTGAGCTGTTTGATGAAAGCATCAGTTGTGGTGGATGCCATGGGGATTACCTCCAGCCATTTGGAATATGCATCTACAATAATAAGGAAGGTGTGCCCTCTGGTAGGGCCAGCAAAATCAATGTGAATCCTGGACCACGGGCCCCTAGGACATTCCCATTCCTGTGTGGGGGTGAGAGGTGGGGCAGGCCTGACTACCTGACAGTTGGGACAGGATGCAACCCAGTTTTCAACCATTTTGTCAATACCTGGCCACCATACATAACTCCTGGCCAATCCCTTCATCCTTACAATACCTGGATGACCCTCATGTAACATTTCCAAAACCTCTTTTGCAGTTTTGCAGGAATAACCACCCTGTTACCCCACAAAATACATCCCTTAATACAGATAATTCAGTTTGCCTGGACTTAAAAGGTTGGGCAAGGTGAGGTAGATCTTGAAGAGGCCAACCTTTCTTAATCCAGCCTATAACAGGAGCCAATAAAGTGTCTTTGGCAGTCTCTCTGGCAATTTCAGCAGCATGAACTGGAAGCTTGGCAACAGTTTCTAGGAAAAAGGTGTGTGTTTCAGGTTCAAAGTCCTCCTTGTGGCAAGGAAGTGGGTAACGACTCAGTGCATCAGCATGTCCAATGTCCTTGCCAGGCTTGTGGATAAGTTTGTATGAATAAGCAGCAAGAAATTCAGTCCACCTCAGCATTCTTGGTGACAGGATAGTAGGTGTAGGCTTGTCTCCTGCCACAATGCCTAACAAAGGTTTGTGATCTGTAACAATGTAAATGTTCTCCCATACAGATATTCATGACATTTCTTAACAGCTGCAACAATTGCCAATGCCTCCTTGTCCAATTGGCTGTAATTCCTCTCTGCTTTGGTCAAAGTGCGAGAGTAAAATGCAATAGGGGCTTCTTCCACTGGGAAGCCTGTGGCTCAAACCCCCCCACTCCAAAAGGGGATGCATCACAAGTCAGTATAACAGGCAAATTCTCAGAGAACCGTATGAGTACAGCATCAGATGTGATTAGTCTTTAATACTGTTAAATGCTGATTGTTCCTTCCTGCCCCAGACCCAAACAGACTTTTATCAAGTAATCTGTGCAATGGTTCAGCAATGGTTGCCTTCTGAGGTAGGAACATGTGATAAAGTTAATAATACAAGGAAGGCTTGCAAATCTGTTTTGCATTTTGGTCTAGGGCTTCTTTGATTGCTTGAACCTTGGCAACTGTAGGGTGGATGCCATGCTTGTCAATCATATAGCCCAAGAACTCAACCTTGTCAGTTCTAAGAGTGCATTTTCTTCCTTGACTTTTAACCCTGCTTTCTTGAATCTGGTAAGGACTCTCTGAGTCTTTCTTGTAATTGAGTGTCATTTTCAGCAGAGATTAACACATCATCAAAGTAAGGCACTACCCCTGGCAGTCCTTGGAGCATCCTTTCCATAAGGCTTTGGAAGATGCCTGGTGCCACGCTTACTCCAAACTGTAACCTTTTACATTTGGAGGCACCTCTATGAGTCACAATGGTTTGGGCCTCTGCAGTGGCATCATCAACTGTTAGTTGTTGATATGCCTGGGCCAGATCCAATTTGGCAAAGACTGTACCCCTGCCAAGTGAATGTAATAAATGATGCACCACTGGAACTGGATATGTGCTCTGTTGAAGCGTATGGTTCAATGTCCCCTTATAGTCTCCACAGATTCTTACATCAGTCTTGACTGGTGTGACTATGGGTGTCTCCCATCTGGAGTGGTCAGTGGGCTCTAAAACTCCTTGAGCTATTAATTTGTCTAATTGTGCATCAATTTTTTCCTTTAAAGCAAATGGGAACCTTCTGGGTTTTAAACGAATTGGGGGCACCTTGGGGTCTAGATTGAAAGTGATAGGGGTCCCCATATACTTGCCCAATCCTTCACTGAAGACCTCTGGAAACTCAGACTTCAAGGCCTCCTCCCATTCAGTGTTGCTCACGTGATTGATGCCAGTCACCTCGATGCCTAGTGGATTGAACCACTCAAGTCCCAGCAAGCTTGGGCAATCCTTGTCAACAATGGTCAGGGGCAAACGTTTGGTGTGGCCTTTAAACTTCACGTTGAATTCTCTTGTTCCAACTACTGGAATCTTGTTCCCTTGGTAGTCTTTAAGAGTCAGTGCTTGCTTCTGGAAATGTTTCTTCTGAATGTTGGGAAGTAGCCTGTGAATAGTGTCCCATGACACCATAGATAAATAGGAGCCTGAGTCCACTTCCATTTGGCAAGGCCTTCCTTCAATGAATACCTTCACATGTACTTTTCTGCTTCTCAAGGTTGAAGAATGACCAATGGTGACTGTTTGATGAGTTTCGTTCTTCCCATTTGCCTCTGAGTTGTGCCCCATTTTCTCACTGAAGTTGTTGGGCTTGAATTCTTTCTCAGGAAATTTCTTCCTACTAGGTGGAGTTCTGGATGATTTGCAGACTCTTGCTAGGTGACCTCTTTTCTCACAACGTAGGCAGATGGTGTCTAAAAACTTGCATTCAGTGCAGGGGTGCCCCCCCCACAGCCTCTGCAATAAAATTCTTGCCTCTTTCTTCCAAGGTCTTTCCTTTTCTTCTCCATTCTGATTCTGTAAATTCCTTCCTCCACCTCACTACAGTCTGAATCAGAATCTATTTGCTCGCAATGTTGTGAATTTTTCCACATCAGAATGGCTTGAGGCCTTGTTAATTTTCTTCATGGCTGCTGCTGAGGACTTGGTTGCTTCCGCTGAAACAGCTTCCTCTATGGCCTCCTTAAACGTGATCTTAGGTTTCATTAGTAATTTGCTCTGTAAGACCTTATCTTTAAGGCCTAGAACAAACTGATCACACATGGCCTCTTCTAAGTTGTTAAACTCACAAGCACCCCCAATGTCCCTTAAACCTGCCACAAAGTCGTTAACATTTTCGCTTTCCCCTTGATCCCGACGATAAAATTCGTGTCTCTTAATGAGGCACGATACTTGTGGGGCATAATGGGCTCTTAAAAGTTTTTCTAAATCAGGCCATTCCATTACCTTCAAGTCTGCAGCTCCCAGCAATGCCTTCGCCATCTTGAAGACTGCCGGACCGCAGTGCGTGAGAAATACTGCCCTCTTCCGCTTCTCGGGGGATGTCGGCGAGGTCGTTTCCTTCCAAATACATTTGGAAGCGATCCGCATACGATTCCCAGTCTTCTGCCACCGGATCGAACGGGGCTGGGGGGGTGTTCAGCGCAGCCATCTCGTTTTTTCTGCTTGTCTTCCGCATCGTCTCTTCTTCAGGGGAATCCCACCTTCGTCGCCAGTGTTAGGTTTGCATGAAGAGTCAGACGCGAAGAGCTTCAGTGAAGAGTTTATTAAGTGACTACAGCTCGAATGGACCCGACTTGGCTGGGCTACGGCTGCTTTTTATAGCCAGCAGCCGTAGTTGCCAGCCAATCAGAGTGCAGGGTTTTCCTGCACTATTTAAACCAATCCTATTTGACATTTTACAAGAACAATTAAAACTAAACCAATGACATTCAAACCTACATACATAACACAAGCCATGAATTTGACTCTGAGATAAGGGCTTTAAACAGTTCCCAGATTGTGATTGGATTCACAGAAAAGGCTTGATTTTTGTTTTAGACCCATCATAATGTATATGATGGCTTATGTCATACTTTGATGGGTAAACTGGTCGGTTATGATACATTTGACAGGCCGTTGCTTAGTGCAAGAGTGTCAAATACTTAGTTCAGAACAGAAAGTTAGGTTGATGATAAAGAATCTACCAAATCTTCTCCATGTCTTCTATTCTTGTAGCATCATGTCAGATGTTTTCAATGCTTCACTATTTTCTAATCCACCTGATCTATTCCTAATGTCTTTTACATTTTCTGAAATTGGCAAAATGCTTTACAATCATTGTTATCATAGTGAATTGTCCTTTCAGACGCAAAGTAGATTATTGTAATGAACTTCATTTTAGAATAGAAAAAGAGGCTGGGGATGGGATTGCTGGCTCATTTCCTCAAATGGTTTTGTAAATTTCAGGAGACATACATACACATACACACACACAAAATTCCATTCATGAAAAAAAATCCACATTCATTTTCAGCCATGTTTCTTCTAAATACATATTTTGAAGCACTTTTATATACATTTTTCCTCACATATCTATCTGTGAATATTATTTGTACAGGTTTGATTTTTTAAAACTACAAACTGGATCATATAATCTTTCAGGTCAACTTTCATTTCGGAGTCACCAATACAATAAGCAAAATAAATGTATACATCCTTTTAAATTACATATAGGACAGAGATGGTGTGCATTTATTTTTTACATTGCGGTGAACATTTGGGAAGGAGCATCCTGGCCTTGATTGTGTCATAAAAAATTGGGTGGAATGAACTTCTCCTACATTCTTTTGGCCATGAAGAATGGTGGTTTCCCCAGAATCACACATAGAATCCCTTGCAAAGGAACCTCTTTCTTCTTGACCAAAGGGCGCTTTAGGAACAATTTCCTAAATTATATTGGAAAAAATATTTTCCAGTGGGAAGCATAGCAGCAAGTACTACTCCAGCTGTAATACCACAAATGAGCCAAACCCCCCATTTTGATTGCATGGCAACTTTTGGACCTTTACAATTTAATCAACTAATAAGGAAGAAAAATTAATTATAAAGAAATCTTGAAAATGTTTTTCCTTTTAGCTATCACTTCAGAAAATTGCTCTGTAGCTCTCTTCTAATTACTGGTGTAAGGCTCAATTAGGAGCATTAAACACATATTTAACTCTACCACTGAAATCAATGGTTATTTAAAAAATTTAACCAGTTAAGACTTTATTTGCCTTTAGCTGTTCATTCCCTATATGATAGATAGATAGATAGATAGATAGATAGATAGATAGATAGATAGATAGATAGATAGATAGGCAGGCAGGCAGGCAGGCAGGCAGGCAGGCAGGCAGGCAGGAAGGAAGGAAGGAAGGAAGGAAGGAAGGCAGATGATAGATGAAGATAGATAGAAGATAAAAGATAGATAGTTAGAATATCTTGCATACGCTTCACAGATCTCTCTCTCCGCTAAATAAAATAAAAGCTGTTTTCCTTCTAAATGCAGAATGTCTTGTATACGTAACCTGATGCCTGAAATAAACAAAGAACAGAGTGTATTTATGGCTTTCACAGTTACCTTTGGAAGAACAGGTGCTGTTCCCAAGATAAGGCAGTGGAATAAAAATGAATTCATAGACTATAAATACCACTGTAATTTTAGCATCAACCCTGATCCTGAAACAGAAACAATTATTCTGGATTGTTTGATTGGTTATGAAATGTTAATTGTTAAATCAAGGAGCAAAAAAAAACCTTTTTGAGAGAGATCTGCCAATCCCATAGTTTATGCCTTGCTGAAGACTTGGCAGGGGAAAGGAAATTATGGCTCACTAAGGATTGCATTTTATGTTTTTTCTTCTGGATGTTGTGGTTTTGGGGGGCGGGTCTTGTGTGGTTTTTTAAATGCAGTGAAACAGAATACTATTTCAAGCATGCTGTTTGCTACAGTTGGGTCCATGGAACACAAGTAGAATTTCAATTCTCTGAGGATCCCTTTGGCAGCTAAAGAAGTGTATCATGGAGGAGCTTTCAACAGATTTTAGTTGCATCTCCATCCACTCCAGATGGAATGAAATGGCAAGTTAGTACTATGTTATTAGCTACTTTCCTTGCAAATCCAACTTTACAATTCTTTACAACTGAGTTAATTATCTATTTTTTTCCAGGTATGATGGAATTTATTGTCCTTAACTTAATCATCCAAACATGTATGCTGGCAAAAAGAAACTGCATGTAACTGTGTCTTCAACAGACAATGTTCTCTAGAAGTTTGGGGACATAGGGAAGAATGCAGGGAGAGAAGAAGGAAAAACACCCTTGGTCATAAAGTGCTTTGTGTTAGGACTCTCTTTTTTCTTTAGAGACAAACAACCTACTGTCTAATAAACAATTTGGTTTCAGAAAAAAACTATCCTGTAATCTGCAACTCTTACACTGCAAAAACATATGGACTACACAACTCAATCAGGGCAAAGCAATAGACGCAATCTACATAGACTTCTGTAAAGCCTTCGATTCAGTGGTACACGACAAACTACTCCTAAAAAAGAGAATTGGTCTAGCAAATGTTTTGTATGCTCTAGTTAGTAGTGTAATATTACCAGAGAAAAAGCTATGTAAGATTAGGTTAACAACCCTTAATGCTTTTTTGGCTATGTAGTTACAGTGGGCTCTAGCACTTAGATCATTAGAGAAATCTTTTGGTATCTCTGGACACCTGCATAACTGGATAGAAGCATTCCTGTCAAACAGACAACAAATGGTCAAAATTGGGAGTGTCCTATCAAATTCTGTACCTGTCAACAGTGGTGTCCCCCAAGGCAGTGTTCTAGGACCAACTCTCTTCATACTCTACATAAATGACCTCTGTGATCATATTAAGAGCAACTATGTTCTCTTTGCTGTTGATGTAAAGCTATTCAACATCACAGACAATACTGCTACGCTTCAAAAAGACCTTGACTATGTAGCAGAATGGTCAAACAAATGGCAACTTCAAATCTCAACAAATAAATGCTCTGTTTTACATATTGGCAAAAAAAAATCAGAAAATAAAATATAGGCTGAATAGTCAAGACCTTGCTGATGATCCAAACTCCATCAAGGACCTTGGAATACTCATTTCTAATGATCTAAGTGCTAGAGCCCACTGTAACTACATAGCCAAAAAAGCATTAAGGGTTGTTAACCTAATCTTACATAGCTTTTTCTCTGGTAATATTACACTACTAACTAGAGCATACAAAACATTTGCTAGGCCAATTCTCTTTTAAAAATTTTTTTTATTTTTAAAACAAATACAGGCAAAACATAAAAAACATAAAACCATCTTCAATTTTATATACATACAGTGTGTCAGTTGGTTACAAATCTTTTGTGCCATCCTTTCGTAGTCATCACTCATTCTCATATTGTCAATCCAAGATACGCTTATATATTTATCAGTTATTAATCATTCATGACTAAACTATTTATTCCATCATTTATACAAGATATTCTTATTTTTTGTTATAAAATTTATATTACACTTTCATCCAATGGTTATATATATTTATGTTATATTTTATATCAATCTATTAAGCTTCTATTATAAGACTTCCTAATGTATTACATTACCATGTCTTTTTATCCAACCATTGATAAAACAAATCCCATATCATGTAAAATTGTTTATCTTCTTTTCTCTAATTTCAAATGTCAATTTACTCATTTCAGCACAGTCCATGATTTTCTTAATAACTTCCTCCTGCATAGGTATTTTTTCATTTTTCCAATTCTTAGCAAATACAATCCTAGCCGCTGTCAACACATTTACAATCAAGTATTTCAATTCTTTATTGTAGATTTCCGGTATAATTCCCAATAAAAATATTTCTGGTTTAAGTCTATATGTTGTTGTATCATTTTTTCCAAGCATGTGTGGATTTTAGTACAATATCTTTTTGCGTCCAAACATGTCCACCACATATGGTAATATGAACCAGGTATCTGATGACATTTCCAACATTTATCCGATTTATTCTTAAACATTCTCGCAATTCTCGTCGGGGGTAAGTGCCACATGTAAAACATCTTATACAGATTTTCTTTATAAGCAGTTGACATTGTCATTTTATAATTTTGAGACCATAATTTTTGCCATTTCTCTAAATCAATCCCATATCCAAAATTTCCCCGCAAGCAATCATTGTTTCTTTAACTTGCTCCTCCTCCAATTTAAATTCTAATAAATGTCCATAAAGTTTTTTAATTACATTTTCATCAGTACCTATCAAAATTTTATCTAAGTCAGTCAACTTATTATAAATACCTTCTAATTTAATATCTTCATCAAATCTGGATTGTATTTGCAAATATGAAAACATTTTTATACCTTGTTCTTCCAATGCTTGCATACATTTAAGTTCACCCTTTTCATTCAATATCTCACCATATCTGTTTGTTCCTTTTTATATATTATTGGATAAGAAAAAGCTTCAATAGTAGATATCCATAATGGAATTTTTAAATAATATTGCTTTTTTGTCTTCTCCCAATTTAAAAACAAAGCCTCTCGAATATAATGTCTCCTAAAGTACCCTTGTGTTTTAGTTCCCTTACACCAAAGAAAAGCATGCCATCCCAACAGCAGGTCATGTCCTTCTAAGGTCAATAATCTACTGTTCCTTAATGTTATCCATTCCTTTACCCACATCAAATTTGCTGCCTGATAATATAGTTCCCAGTTGGGCAAAGCGAACCCTCCTCTTATTCTTGCATCTTGTAACAGTTTAGGTTTTATTCTTGCTTTGTTGCCCTGCCAAATATATTTCAACACAATTTTATTTAAGTCTACAAAAAGCTCTTTCCCTAATCTAATTGGAATTGTCTGGAATAAATATAAAATTCTAGGCAATACATTTGTCTTAATTGTTGATATTCTCCCGATCAATGATAATTGTAAATTTTCCATTTTGCCAAATCTGTTGTGATCTGCTGTTTGAGTTTAAGATAATTATCTTCTTTTAGTGTACTACATCTTGGTGTAATATATATCCCTAAGTACTTAACCTTGTTTGTGACCTGAATTTCTAAGACTTCTTCCAGCTCTTTCTTTCATCTTGCTAACATATTCTTTGTTAATATCTTTGTTTTATCCTTATTAATTTTCAAACCTGCTACCTTTCCATACTCTTCTATCCTTTCTATTAATTTGGGTGCTGTTTCCAATGGATCCTCTAATATAAATACCAGGTCATCTGCAAAAGCTTGCAGTTTATACTCTTCCTTTTTAATTTTCATCCCTTTTATTTCTTTGTCTTCTCTAATATTCCTATTCAACACTTCCAGTGTTAACACAAACATCAGAGGCGACAGTGGACAACCTTGTGCTAGACCAATTCTCGAATACAGCTCATCAGTCTGGAACCCACATTACATATCTGATATTAACACAGTTGAGAAAGTCCAGAAATATTTCACAAGAACAGTTCTCCACTCCTCTACTCATTGCAGAATACCTTATGCCACCAGACTTGAAATTCTAAACCTAGAAAACCTAGAACTACGCCGCCTTCGGTCCGATCTAAATATAGTATATAAAATCATACATTGCAATGTCCTACCTGTCAGTGAATACTTCAGCTTCAACCATAACAATACAAGAGCACACAATAGATACAAACTCAAGGTAAACTGCACCAAACTTGATTGCAGGAAATACAACTTCAGCAACAGAGTGGTCAATGTCTGGAATACGCTATCTGACTCTGTGGTTTCTTCCCCAAATCCCAAAAATTTTAACCTTAGACTGTCTACTATTGACCTCACCCCTTTCCTAAGAGGTCTGTAGGGGTCGTGCATAAGCGCACCAACATGCCTACTGTCCCTGCCCTATTGATTCTTTTTTTAAATTTTTCTTATATGTATCCATTCCATGTATTCATAACTATGTTTATACTTATATCTATTATCTTGTAAGTGATTGACAAATAAATAAATAAATAAATAAATAAATAAATAAATAAATAAAATGGTCCTGCGTCTCTGTATTTTTCCCAGTGAGGGAAAGCAAGTCTTTCTCCAGTCCATCTCTGAATTGTATCACTTCAGATTGTAGCTAAGGGTTTGCAGAACTGAAAGCTGATCCATAAAATATCTGTGACACAAAACCCTGGATAGTTAATTAAAAGGCATTCAGAAACAGAAGCTTTCACTCTGATAACTAGATACTGGTGTGGTGGGAGCTTACTGTCACATCTGCAAGGAGGAGGTCATACAACAGTGACCCCCTTAAAGCGCAATCAGTAGTAAGTTTTCCCAACAGCACCATTCCATCCTTATATTAAATCTTCAGTTATTTCTGCATTGTTTGCACTGGCTATCAGCTATCAGTTGAATTAATGAAAATATTCCTCCCTTATCTGCCAGTTTTCTTCCACAAAAATGCTCAGCCTTTCTTGGTACTAACACTAACTTAGGACTGAAAGCTCTGCTGCTGGTGTATTTTGAAAAGCAGTGGGACAAAACTCTAAATTTCCAAACCAATGTGTTTCAGATCAGCCTAACTTTTATTACTTGATGGCAATCTGCAGTTACACAAACTAATTTGCTTATTTCTTGCCATTATTTGTACAACACCCAAATCTCAACTACTGGGCAGTTTAAAGCATACAAAGAAAAATATAAAACAACCCACAAAAACAAAAATATTCCAAGTCCTTGGGAATGCCGTAGAGAAAGCCTGCCTCTGGATCCAGTTCTATCCTTGTTGGGAGATTAGGACCTGAGCAGTGCCTTACTGAATGGAAAGAATAATTTTGAAAGACACAGTCTCTTAAATAGACTAGTTCCATGCTCTGCAGGGCTTTATATACAATAATCAGGTCTCTGGATGCTTATAGGTCAGGGGTGTAAAACTCATGGACTGTGGACTGCATTTGTTACACACTGGCCACCCCCACCCCCAGTTTAGCAAAGAGGGAAAAAGTCGTGACATGTCATGTGACGATGATGTGACAACACGAGTTTGACACCCCTGTTAAAGGTACCCAGTGCAGCCAAACAACTCAGCTGTTACAGATGACAAATGGCCAATCTTAGGTAGTGTGGAACTGCTGATGAACAACAGAATCACAACAGTATTTTCCAGAGACACTGCCTGGCATCCTTTACACTCTTGCAATTTACATTTAGTAAGATCTTCATGCCTTTATTCGTTGAATTGTATTCTACTGTGGAAGGATAGTGTAAGAACAGTCAGCACAAGCCTTCAATTCCATTTCCTTCCCCTCTGGAAGAGTAAACAAGGACCATTTGAAGAATATCTACACTTCAGGTCTAAAATAGGCCTTCCAGATCTGGATAGCAATAGCACTTAGACTTATATACCTTTTCATAGTTCTTTAGAGCACTCTCTAAGCATTTTACAGATTCAGCATATTGCCCCCAATAATCTGGCTCCTCATTTTATTGAGCTGGGATAGATGGAAGACTAAGTCAACCAGCCAGTCAGAATCAAACTCCTGGCAGTGGGCAGAGTAAGCTTGTAATACTGGATTCTAACCACTAAACCACCACAGATGTGGGTACATTGGGTGGCAATGTATGGAAGAAGAGAAGAGAAGAGAATTCTGCAGGTGAGAAATATTTTTACACCCATCTTTGAGCCTTTCTTATAAAGTCATATACAAATCTGATTGTATAACCTTTACTTAGACATGAGATTGTATCAGAACATAACAAGTCTGTTTTTATCTTATGGATATTACTATATTCTTGACCACATAACACATGGAAGAAATACTGTTATGTTCCTTCTCTGTTAGTTCATATTCCAGTTTTCTCAATCATCCCTATTTTATGTCTCTTTTTGTGGGGAAAAGAATGCTAAGCTTTTGATAAACACACATACACCATTGCCATACCACAAAATGATTCTATGTCCTTCAAGTTCAAGTCTGACAACTTCCTTTCAGTATTTTAACATTTTCATTCTTCTCTCTGTTATTTTTGCAATGCTCTTTCTCTACTTCTCAACCAACAGACATCTTGCTCATTCACTCACAGAAACACAATTGCTTTCAGATCTCTTGGAGCAAATGATTTTAGAAGTCATTTTATATTTAGTCTTTGTCAATCCTATCAAAATCCAGCTTTTCCTTAATCTTCCCTCAGCTTTTCAGTATGCTTTGCATCTCGTAGGCCACAATTCAGCCAAAAGATACTAGCACAAATAGTCACACATGTGAAACAGAAACTATCATCCTGTCAGACCAAAGGAACTAATGTCTTCAAAATACAAACATACAAACATCCCAAACCCCTTAAATTTGGGACTGACAGGAAATTCCTTATTTTCTTTTACACATACTTTGATTACATTTTATGAGCTGACAGACTGATCCCTAAGTACCCAAGAGATGGGAGATGCATTGTTGCTAATAAAATCACTGTTTGTTTTTTAACTAAGCCCTTTTTATGCAAATAACTTCCTTTCTTTCAGAGGAACTTTGAAATGGGAAGCTGATTAAGGCAGAAGGCAAGCCCAAATTTGCTCCCAAATGTTTGGTCAACAGGGAGCCATCCTCCATCCTGCCTCCCTAATGAGTATATTTTTATGAAACACATGTTTGCCATATTTGCTTTTCAATTTATTAGGAAGGGATATCTCACAGAGGCAGAACATATGCCATGCCTGGAGAAAATTACAGCCCATTCTCTTATAGCTATAACAAATCTTGATGGAAAGTTTAGGAGTGATATTGCTAGAACAAATTGGTTGCAAGTATATAAATAATCACCAGATGGCAGCAAAAAGCTAAAGAAATGTCTAGCTCTTTGCTGCAAACCAATGGCCACACAGATTTCTGCAGCCCAGATCCAGTAGTCCTAGCTATTGGTCATCTCTGTAATAGTAAGTTTAAATATATGTTATGTTGCTATGGTAGAAGATTGTTTCTAAATATCTCTCCCTCCCACTCTCTCTCTGTCTTTCTCTCTCACACACACTCTATCTATCTATCTATCTATCTATCTATCTATCTATCTATCATCTATCTATCTATCTACCATGTGTGTGCACAATTTTCATTAAATATAAATGAAAATAAACATAGTGGGGAAATGGGAGAGGTAGAAAAGAGGAACAGAGAAGTGTGAGGTAAAAGGGGAAAAAAGGAAAATTTTCAACTGTTTTGGTGCAGTAGAATAAATGTAATAATATTGCAGCCTCAACCTTGTACTTTTGTACACTTAATATATATACTAGCTATTTCTGTAACAAATACATCTATTCAGCAAATCCCAAACTCATAATTTTATGTGTGTGTGGGAAGGGGGTTGACCATAAAATCTAGAAGTTTGTTCCTAAATTTCTATTATGTTCACTATCCAAGCCAAAACTGATACTGCCCAATGTCTCCCTATCCAATTAATTATTCCATCATGTGCAGTTTCAATGAGATTATCAATATTTATATAATACTATATTGTTTAAATATACTTATATACTGCTGAAATAAATTCCAGTAGATAAAATACCTAGTCAAATTTTACCAAGTGGCATAATGCAGAACACACAGTTTATGCCAGAAGGCACATATAAATCCCAAAGTGAACTGATATTGTCTAAGAATAATAATAATATATATTATTGGTAATAATTGCAGGCTGTTTCATTTGGAAAACAGCCATGGGCTTCTCTTTGTTTTGGCTTTGCTTTAATGTGAGCCTCTTTAAATAGGAAAAATGTCCCCCTCTGCATCTGTAAAAGCAAGTCTGATTTCACCAGCTCATTGATTTGCTTAACAACTCCAGGTATCCTGGCTCTTGCTGCTGGCAATGAATACTTAGCGCCATTTGAAGATGCATTTCCTGCCAATTAAAACTTTCCAGAAGTGGTTCAGCTGCTCTGAAGAATACCCATAAAAGAATCTATATTTATAGTTGCCTTCCATCTAATAAGTGCATTTAGTTCCCTTAACATTTTCATATTTTTCATTCCAGGGAATATGGATGACTTGGCAATTAAATAATACCTGCATTGATACGGGCCATTTGAGTGCACTAAAATACTCTTGCATGCATTATCTTAGCAATCACCCTATTGGCCTTTCCTAACTTGGTCCCTCTGCCCATGCTGAGTCTCCAGCTGATCTCATTCCCGAACAAGAGAGACAATGGGCAGGAGGGCTGAGAATTCTGTGAATTATCAGCCTATATGTGAAAAGAATCAGGTTGATGAAGATCCGAGGATACTGCATGACAATACATTGGGTGAAGATGGTGCGAAAGGCACATTGTCAGGCAAAGGAGAAGCTTGAAAGAGCTGGCTTTTCAGTCAGATTCATGGGTTGTCCCTGTTTTCTCTCCCATTGTCTTCTACTGCTTCTTGATATAGTGGGTAATGCTGCTGAGGTGAGAATTAAGGAAGAAGCCTTGCTGGTGTAATATTTGAGGACCATTTCTACAGGACAAATGATTTTCTCAAGGTTTAAGCAAGGAGTTATGTAATACGTAAGGTGGGCAGGCAATGGCAGGATACAGACAGAAGGCCCTGGCCCATTCCATAATGCTATCAGTTGGAACGATTAGGCAGCAGGGAAACAACTGTGTACTGGAAGAAAAATCAGCCCTTGCTTTCCTCCACAGTGAGCACTGTCCTTGTAAATTTGGGGCTGGAAACTTAACAGCTTGGCTACTCAGCACAATGGTCTTGGTAGCGTGGCAAAACCTTTCAGGAGTCTGCCAGATGGATCTATTGCTCTGTCAAGGGAGTGAAATGATGCAGCCTCATCACCCCACCAAGTAATTCCATGAAATTGCCACTAAGTGCAGGCAGTCTTAATCCAGTTGCAATCTGTTCCAGTTGCAACCTGTTTCCCTGTTCCAATAGGGAAAAACAGATAATGCCAGGGAGGCAGAAGTATTTTGTTCCTTGTGAGCCCTGGAAATTATTAGTGGGACACCTGACTCATCCTATTTCCATGCTGCTTTGGACTCTCCTGGAGTGCTGGCTCAAAGGTGCTAGAATGGCTGAACGTAAGGCATGAAAAGCATGTTCTATCGCCATTTAGCACAGTGACCCCAAACATAGTAGGCATGTATCTTATTTACTTACATTTAGGAGAAGAGATTTGTGATTTGGTACAATGCTGGTATGGTGAGACAAGATGACAAATTCTCTGTTGAGCAATCGAGAACTGATCATCTGGCATTCCCAGTATTTAGTTCTTGGTTAAGAAAGACAATGATTGATTGCCTTGTGGGCCCCAGCATGTAAATATGGACTGTCTTCAGAAATTTCCAATTTGCAAAATGGTCTGCAGTTGCCCACACAGTCCAGAAGTGTTAATACCACTCTATAATGACTTGGTAAGAAGACCACACCTGGAATACTGCATCTAGTTTTGGTCACCATATTATAAAAACGATGTTGAGACTCTGGAAAGAGCACAGAGAAGAGCAACAAAAATGATTAGGGGACTGGAGGCTAAAACATATAAAGAACGATTGCTGGAATTGGGTATGTCTAGTTTAATGAAAAGAAGGACGAGGGGTGTTCCAATATCTCAGCGGTTGCCACAAAGAAGAGGGAGTCTAGCTATTCTCCAAAGCATCTGAGGGCAGGACAAGAAGCAATGGTTGGAAACTAATCAAGGGGAGAAGCAACCTAGAACTAAGGAGAAATTTCCTGACAGAACAATTAATCAGTGGAACAAACTTGCCTCCAGAAGTTGTGAATGCTCCAACACTGGAAATAAGAAGAGGCTGGACAATCATTTGTCTAACATAGTATAGGGTCTCCTGCTTGAGCAGGGGGTTGGGCTAGAAGACCTTCAAGGTCCCTTCCAACTCTGTTATTCTGTATTCTATTCTGTATTATTGAGGGGACTATAAATAAAGAGTGTAAGGCTTTTTGGATGAGGTGGTCACCTAAAAGCATCCTCAGAGGTTTAACTTAGTTACAGGATAAAGCAATCACATCATTAGCATCTATAAGCCCATTAGGCATGCCCTTTTATCAGGTTTGATAAGGTTCTGGATTGACAAGCTTATTTTAGACGCTGCAGCTGCTGGGCTTAATTGAGCTTCCGGTTGAATTTTATTTTATTTTTTGTTCAAAACAGAAAGCCATACCAAGCCATCAAATTGGGCATGGTCAGGGTTAATATAGCAGTGCCTTGCATCCTAGCTTTTTTTTTGTTATGTCCCAAAGTTTAATTGACAATGAATTGATTTTTATTATGGCAGAAGATGACTAATTTAACTGTTATACTGGTTTCATAAGGAAATACAGTGCAGACACTGGAATCTCTTCAGGAGACCTTTCCAACACATTCTCATCAGCACTAATTGTGAAGATCTCCTGTACCCAGAAATGTTCAGAGGCAAAGTTGCAACACTGATGTTAACAAGAGGCAGCATAGTTCACATTTGCTGGAGCCAGATCAAAGGATCTGGTAGAATTCCATTCAAAATTCTGCCAGCAAAACTCCTGACAACTGCGAGACCCTTCTGATAAACAATTAAATATGCATTTGTGTCAGACATTACTGTCATTAAAAGAGTATAAAAGTATCTTGTGTATTTTGTCGATGTGAGTTGGGGAGAGGGGAAAAGGCAAGGCATATCTCTGACCTTCAGAAGGGAGACACAATGCATTGTGGTTAAAGCAGGCTACTCAAGTGCTTCACCAGGAAATGCTATGGTCTGACCCTTCCTCAATCAATTACCCTTCAGATATAATGAATTACAGCTCTCATAATCCCTAGTCAATATATCCAATGGCTATGTTGGCTAGCCATTATCTTCAATATTGTTCGTGTGTTTTTCTGTGGCCCACTTGCCTCCAGTCTTGTCTATCACCACTGCTATAAGCAAGATGCTTTGTAGCTATTTTTCACCAGTGGCTTTCTTTCTTCAACCTTTGCTGCTCCAGGGCGACTTTTATTAACAAGGGGTGATCGGACTTTTCACTTTGATATACTTTATATATGCACTTTGATATACTTTATATATGCACTGCGGTCCTTATCTACTGTTTCATCACCCTTAACGGATGAATCGGTATGTCTTCTCACCTGCTTGGTCAGTTTTTGAAATATTCAGTGCAATCCCTTGCATGAGGGAGGGAGGGAGGGAGGGAAGGAGGAAGGAAGGAAGGAAGGAAGGAAGGAAGGAAGGAAGGAAGGAAGGAAGGAAGGAAGGAAGGAAGGAAGGCTAAGAGAATAATAAGAATGGCTTAAGACTGATAACCTTACTGTTCAGGTACAGTAAAATGTTCCCTCATTAAACAGCCAGTGTTTATTTCAGTGACAATTTGACAATTTGAGACAGTTAGGGCATCAGGCTAGAAACTAGGACCCCTTGAATTCTAATCCCACCTTAGGCATGAAGCCAGCTGGGTGACCTTAAACTGGTCACTCACCCTCAGCCTTAGAAGCAGATAAATAGTGAACCACTTCTAAAATCTTGCCCAGAACCTGCAGGGACTACTTGGAGTTACCCTAAGAGGCACCCCTCCTCATCAAAACTGATGATTGATCAAATTAAATAATCAAGTCAGCTTTCAGGCTGTCCTGTCTCTTTGGGTATGAGTGGTTCATTCATTCATGTCTCCTGAGCCACACCGTTTCTTCCCAATTCCTCTAAATGATTACATATTCAGTAATACAATTCTGTACCTGGCTAGCTCAGCCTCAGTGATTTTTAGACTTCTCAAGGGAGCCTCAAAAGGGCTAGAACATTGTGGGAGCTACTTTTGAAGTGCACTAAATGTTTGGAAGGGAAAGCAGGTAACTCCCCTGAAGTGGTGCATTTGGTTTATGCAAGTTCGGAAGGTGTGAAGGTCTCACTGAGTATTAAATCTTGGGTGAGTTTTACAAGGGCCAACAGTTGGTGTGGAAGAGCTCCCACATGTGAATAGAGGAGAAAAAAAAGTCACCAGATCAAGAGTGAGCCCTTGAAAGCCAGCTACAATCACAACATTCACTTAATTCAATTGCAAAAGTGGCTTCTACTACTTCCTTTCATCCTTCTGAATGAGCACATTAATCTTTTCCCCATCAAGCCTTTCCATTTACTGCGTGTAATCTTAGATCGACTTTATGCCTCTGAGAGCGTAGTGGGTTCCCTTTTATTGTGAAACTGAAAAACAAGGGGACCCAGTTACTGGTGTTTGGTGCTGGGTTCTAAATTAACTGGAACTACACAAGCAGGAGTGGGGTGGGGGAGAGACTTTCGTGTCACTGGAGACGGCTTAATGAAAACCTCCTGCTCTCTGGATAGGAAAGGAAAGCAAAGAGAAGGAGAAGATGATGAGGGAAAAAAAACCCTGGAAAATGGCTAGGAATAGAAAGAAAGCAGAAAGGTTCGTTTCAAATGTCCTCCTCCTTGCACCGAGCCCTCCTCTTCATATGGACAGGCCCATTTGATTGAGATTGTGAAAGAGGTGATGAAATAAGAAAAGAAAAAGTAAAGGGTGGTTAAAAAGGTTAAGACTGTTTAAAAAGGAAACAAACAACAGAGAACTTGCTAAGAGAGAGGGAGGGAGGGAGAGGGAAAGAGAGAATGAGAAAATAAATCACGGTATATTGACGAACCTGATTTCACCTAAGTAGACTTGTTTTCAAATCCTATTTGCTTCACAAAGAGATATTTAAGTCATATTCCCCTGAAATCCCCGAAAGAGAGCATTGGCTAATTTGGGCTCAGTTGCAATTCTCCACACACATATTGAAGAGGAAATATAGGGAATTTGGAAACTGCTAATCAATAAAGGAGAATATTTGATGCTCGGAATTGAAATGAGGAGTCCTTGGTGTTCTCTAGGCTTGGTTGGTTTCTTGAAGATGTTTCATTACCCAAACTAGGTAACATCATTAGTGGTACCTAGTTTGAGTAATGAAATGTCTGCAAGAAAACAAGAAAGCTCAGAGAACACCAAGGCCTCCTCAACCTGCTAATCATAAGGTATATTTATGAGTAGTTTAGTTTATCATGCTTGTCTCAGTATAGCAGGGGTGGAACTAATCTCTTGCTGTTCTCAGATCTTCGCTGATACAAAAATCTGAGGAGGGTTGGCTTAGAGTCCCTCAGGTAGCTCTATGACCAAACTGGATTGGACCTGAGGATCCAGTGGTTCAGATCTGTCACCCACCTTATTTGTTTTCAATTTTGTCCATTCATTATACTATGCCCCCACATCTCTAGTTCACTGACAAACTGTCTTACTGTGTTTTTTTTCTAGTCCAAGTGTTTTTGTAAAACAAGTGGATCTGAGGAATTGCCAGATTTTTTTTAAAGTGCTTTAGTCCCCATGTGGGGAAATTGTAACATACCAAGTTCTGGTTGCTTCAACTTACAAAGTTTGCAGTTGGGTTGTTGTTCGTTTGCCTTCCTCCCTGTGAAGGTGGCACTGACGTCCTGTTGGGCTGCATTTTTCACACTGGGCCAGCTGAAGTAGTGGTCAGCTCAGTGGGAGGGCTGAACATAGCAAGAAGGGCAGCAGGGTGGACCCTCACATGTTGTGGTATTAACAAACCTGCAGAGATAATGAGGGAAGAAAGGAAGTAAATTATCGTATTTATTATCTTCACACCTCTTCCAGCTATGGTTTCCTGCATTGTCCTTCTATTACATCTTACAAGAGCACAGTGAAGATAATATCACAACCTCATGGAACGATGGATCTGGATCCCATTTATACCTAATCAGACATAATTAAACTCTTACCATTCAGGTTTTCTTAGCGTCCAAAAAAGGAGTACTCTTTTCTTACAAATACAGGCTGAATGACTCACAGTAAAGCAGAAATGTAAATTAAGATCCTTCCCGTTCACAATACCTCAAATTCAGAGCAGGAGACATTGAAAAGATACCAAAATGACAAGGAATAATAAAAAAATGACAAGAAATAATAAAAAAGTGACAAGGAATGAAGAAAGAGAAGAATGTTGTGCCTTAAAAAATAGTGCAGGCAGTGATTGATCTTTGGTGACCACAATTCAGTGATAGAGGATCTCAACAGCTCTTGATTTTAGCAACTTGATGTTGAGAATCTAGAAAATGGAGAGAAAAACAACAAAGGTAGTTGGAGACTGGAAGTTAAAGCATACGATGAACGGTTGAGGGAACTGAGTATGTCTGGTCTAATAAAAAGGGTAACATGATAGCAGTCTTCCCATATTTGAGGAGCTGCCACCAAAAAGAGGGGGTCAACCTATTCTTCAAAGCACCTGAAGGCAGGACAAGAAGTAATAGATGGAAGCTTATCAAAGAGAGACCCAAGCTAGAGTTAAGGAGAAATTTCCTGTCAGGGAGAACAATTAAACAGTGGAACAACTTGCCTCCAGAAGTTGCGAGTGCTCCATCATTGGAGCTTTTTGCTTGAGCAAGGGGGGGGGGGACTAGATCTCAAAGGTCCTTACCAACTTTATTATTCTGTATCTCTTTGCACAGATTCCATTCAGACCTAGCTATGATTCCCTGAACTCAATAATTTCCTTCCAGGACCTGCTGGCTGGTGTAATATAAATGTCCCTATATCCTCAAATCACCCTTTCCCCTTTGCATTCAACATGCTGCACCAACATAGAATGAAGTGCAATTGAATTGGAGCCATCACAAAGAAATCTCTATCTCTTGCACATGTCACTAAAAACAAGGAAATCTTAATAGCGGATGGAAAGCTTAGTAATATTAATGGTTAAGATGAAATGGTTGAAGGTAGGCCTTCACATTGTTATTCCAATATAAGACCAGAATTACTTCTCTCTTGGGTCGTGATTAAAGCTGCAAGTGAAAGTCTAGTGGACTTCTCTTAAAAGGGTTTCATGCATGTTCAAACACACACAAACAAATACAAAACACACTTAATTTTCAGTTAGGTAGGCAAGGTCAATATATCCAACTCTGATGAAGCACCAGTGACAGACTGTTTCCCATTTAATAACTCAGCATCTATTAACATTACTTTTAGAGTGTAAAGGTGGCAGATAAACACTAGTATTATAAAAGAGGGAGCACAAAAAGAAAATGGCAATAGTGTATATAATTTTAAATCATCCTCCCATACCTTTAAATCCAATTGTGCCTATTGCAGTGCCACGAATATACACATTTCTCCCTTTATAGTCCTCAGCTGCATGAAATCTTCCTAAGATCCCACTAGGTCAAATCAAAATGACCCCAAATTTAAGACAATTAAGCACCAAAACAATTCACTATGATTTCAACATAATCATTTTGGATGATTTAGCTGCTGCAACAGTTTTGGAATATTACTATTAATATGGTATTTTCTGCAAATATTGTATAACAGCTAAAACATGTTTTCTATGAGCTACTTTCAAAACCTGATGTAGTCTAGTAAAGGTGGACAAATTTACAGGAGAGTTCTTTGCTGGGGTGGATACTGTTAAGTTTGCATGAAGAGTCAGATGCGAAGAGCTTCAGTGAAGAGTTTATTAGTGACTACAGCTCGAATGGACCCGTCTTGGCTGGGCTACGGCTGCTACTTATAGCCAGCAGCCGTAGTTGCCAGCCAATCAGAGTGCAGGGTTTTCCCGCACTTTTTAAACCAATCTTATCTGACATTTTACAAGAACAATTCAAACTAAACCAATGACATTCAAACCTACATACATAACACCCCTCCCCACTAGATTCAGTCCATACCAAACCCCAACCTATCTAATGTATTCTTTTAAATAGGTGGGGCTCTTGCATGTACGTTGAGACCTTCGTGGTTCAGAAGTTTTAACATTCTCACCCAGTGAGAGAGGAAATGTGCCTGCTGACATTTCCCCACTGGGACTTCCTGTGAAAGAAGACCCTGTTTGATTGTTAGAATCTGGTCTCTCCTCCCAACCCATCTCCAGCCCAATGTCAGCACCCAAGTCAGGTAGTGATGTACAATCTTCCACTTCTAAGGATGGATTTTGGCATTGTGACAGGTTTTGGAATGGTTCCTGTCGTAATGGCTCGTTACACATGGGGTGGATTCTTGCTTGCTGATTATCCTCCTGTTCCTCCCCTTCCCCCCTAGAATTGACATAAAGTGAGGGAACTAGAGAGGAACAAGTGCGATGTTCCTGAGAGAACCTGGATCTAAGTTGATCAATGTGCCTGCTCCAGAGGACACCATCCTCTGTTTGCACCCTGTAAGAACGAGGGCCTGTGATTTGAGTTATCTCAGCAGGAATCCACAAAGGTTCACCCATAAGGTTCTTAGCATACACAGAATCACCCACACTGAATGTGCGAACTTTGGAAGTGGAATCTAGTGGTGTGTTGGGTGCGTAAGTGGGATGAAGGCGGTCAAGGGAAGACCTAAGTTTCCTACCCATCAACAACTCTGCTGGGGATAAGTTATTAGAAGGGTTAGGAGTGATGTGCTGAACACTAAGAAGTTTTTCAACTTTCTCAGTGATGTCCCCAGGACCCAGTTTGTTATGTATGTAGGTTTGAATGTTATTGGTTTATTTGAACTGTTCTTGTAAAATGTCAAATGGTATTGGTTTAAATAGTGTGGGAAGAAACCCTGCACTCCCATTGGCTGGCAGCTACGGCTGCAGGCTATAAGAAGCAGCCGTAGCCAAGCCAGGACGGGTCCATTCGAGCTGTAGTCACTAATAAAGCCTTTGCTGGAACTCCTCACGTCTGACTCTTCATGCAAACTTAACACTGGCGATGAGGATGGGATTTCCCTGAAGAGAAGACGACGCGACGAACAAGCAACTGAGCGAGATGGCTGCGCTGAACACCCCCCCAGCACCGTTCGATCCGGCGACGGAAGACTGGGAATCGTATGCAGATCGTTTCCACATGTTCCTGGAGGGGAACGATCTCGCCGGCATCCCGAGAGACGGAAGAGGGCGGTCTTTCTCACGCACTGCGGTCCGGCAGTCTTCAAAATGGCGAAGGCGTTGGCGGGAGCAGCAGAGCTGAAGGTAATGGAATGGCCCGATTTAGAGAAACTTTTAAGAGCCCATTACGCCCCACAAGTATCGTGCCTCATTAAGAGACACGAATTTTACCGTCGGGATCAAGGGGATAGCGAGAATGTTAATGACTTCGTGGCAAGTTTAAGGGACATTGGGGGTGCTTTTGACTTTATCAACTTAGCAGAGGCCATGCGTGATCGGTTTGTTTTAGGCCTTAAAGATAAGGTCTTACAAAGCAAACTATTAATGAGACCTAAGATCACGTTTAAGGAGGCCATTGAAGAAGCTGTTTCAGCGGAAGCCACCAAGTCCTCAGCAGCGGCCATGAAAAAAATTAACAAGGCCTCAAGCCAGGCCTCAAACCATTCTGATGGGGAAAAATCCACATCTGCTCATTGCGAACAAATAGACTCTGATTCTGATGGCAGTGAGGCAGAGGAGGGGATTTTTAAACTCAGAATGGAGAAGAAAAGAAAAGACTCTGGGAAGAACAGGCAAGGGTTCTATTGCAGAGGCTGTGGGGGGGCACCCCCGCACTGAATGCAAATTCTTTGACTCCATTTGCCTACGTTGTGAGAAACGGGGTCACATAGCCAGAGTCTGCAAATCATCCAGAACTCACACCTTTTTCCTGGAGACCGTTGCTAAGCTTCCAGTCCATGCTGCTGAGATTGCCAGAGAAACTACCAAAGATGCTGTGTTGGCACCTGTTATGGGCTGGATTAAGAAAGGTTGGCCTCTTCAAGATCTACCTCACCTTGCCCAACCTTTTAAGTCCAGGCAAACTGAATTATCTGTATTAAGAGGATGTATTTTGTGGGGTAACAGGGTGGTTATTCCTGCAAAACTGCAAAGGGAGGTTTTGGAAATGTTACATGAGGGTCATCCTGGGATTGTAAGGATGAAAGGTTTGGCCAGGAGTTATGTATGGTGGCCAGGTATTGACAAAATGGTTGAAAACTGGGTAGCATCTTGTCCCAATTGCCAGGTAGTCAGGCCTGCCCCACCTCACGCCCCACACAGGAATGGGAATGTCCTAGGGGCCATGGTCTAGAATCCACATTGATTTTGCAGGCCCTACAAGAGGGCACACTTTTCTAGTGCTAGTAGATGCATACTCTAAATGGCTAGAGGTAATTCCCATGACATCCACTACAACTGAGGCTGTCATCAAGCAGCTCAGAAAATTATTTGTCACCCATGGGTTACCAGATGTCCTTGTCTCTGACAATGGCCCTCAATTCACATCTAACATTTTTGAATCCTTTCTAGCTCAACAGGGCATCAGACATGCCCTCACTGCCCCTGGGCACCCTTCGGCCAACGGCCAGGCTAAACGCATGGTACGCTTTACCAAAGAGAAGCTTCAGCAGCTGGGTCCTGGGGACATCACTGAGAAGCTTGAAAAGCTTCTTAGTGTTCAACACATCACTCCTAGCCCATCAACTAACTTGTCCCCAGCAGAGTTGTTGATGGGAAGGAAACTTAGGTCTCCCCTTGACCGCCTTCATCCCACTTACGCACCCAACGCACCACTGGATTCCACTTCCAAAGTTCGTTCTTTTAGTGTGGGAGATTCTGTCTATGCTAGGAACCTTATAGGTGAACCTTTGTGGATTCCTGCTGAAATAACTCACATCACTGGCCCTCGTTCTTACAGGGTACAAATGGAGGATGGCCTCCTCTGGAGCAGGCACATTGACCAACTTAGATCCAGGTTCCCTCAGGAACATCAACCCTGTCCCTCTCTAGGTCCCTCACCTGATGTTCCATCTAGGGGAAGGAGGGAACAGGAGGAAAATCAGCAAACAGGAATCAACCCCATGTGTAACGAGCCATTGCGACAGGAACCATCCCGAACCCTGTCACAAAGACAAGATCCATCCTTAGAAGTGGAAGATTGACATCACTACCTGACTTGGGTGCTGACATTGGAATGGAGATGGGTTGGGAGGAGAGACCAGATTCTAACAGTCTAACAGGGTCTCCTTTCACAGGAAGTCCCAACAGGGAAATGTCAGCAGACACATTTCCCCTCTCACTGGGTGAGAACGTTAAAGCTTCTGAACCACGAAGGTCTCAACGTACACGTAAGAGCCCCACCTATTTAAAGGAATACATTAGATAGGTTGGGGTTTGGTATGGACTGAACCTAGTGGGGAGGGGTGTTATGTATGTAGGTTTGAATGTTATTGGTTTATTTGAACTGTTCTTGTAAAATGTCAAATGGTATTGGTTTAAATAGTGCGGGAAGAAACCCTGCACTCCCATTGGCTGGCAGCTACGGCTGCAGGCTATAAGAAGCAGCCGTAGCCAAGCCAGGACGGGTCCATTCGAGCTGTAGTCACTAATAAAGCCTTTGCTGGAACTCCTCGCGTCTGACTCTTCATGCAAACTTAACACAGTTGCTGAAGTTTCTCCTTGGTAAAATGCAGCATGCGTTCAACCCGGCCGTTAGCCGAAGGGTGCCCAGGTGCAGTAAGGGCATGTCTGATACCCTGTTGTGCTAAATAGGATTCAAAGAGGTTGGATGTAAATTGAGGGCCATTGTCAGAGACAAGAACATCAGGTAACCCGTGGGTTACAAAAGGTTTTTTGAGCTGCTTGATGACAGCATCAGTTGTGGTGGATGCCATGGGGATTACCTCTAGCCATTTGGAATATGCATCTACTATAATAAGAAAGGTGTGCCCTCTGGTAGGGCCAGCAAAATCAATGTGAATCCTGGACCATGGGCCCCTAGGACATTCTCATTCCTGTGTGGGGAGAGAGGTGGGGCAGGCCTGACTACCTGACAGTTGGGACAAGATGCAACCCAGTTTTCAACCATTTTGTCAATACCTGGCCACCATACATAACTCCTGGCCAATCCCTTCATCCTTACAATACCAGGATGACCCTCATGTAACATTTCCAAACCTCTTTTTGCAGTTTTGCAGGAATAACCAACCTGTTACCCCACAAAATACATCCTCTTAATTCAGATAATTCAGTTTGCCTGGACTTAAAAGGTTGGGCAAGGTGAGGTAGATCTTGAAGAGGCCAACCTTTCTTAATCCAGCCTATAACAGGAGCCAACACAGTGTCTTTGGCAGTCTCTCTGGCAATTTCAGCAGCATGAACTGGAAGCTTGGCAACAGTTTCTAGGAAAAAGGTGTGTGTTTCAGGTTCAAAGTCCTCCTTGTGGCAGGAGTGGGCAATGACTCAGTGCATCAGCATGTCCAATGTCCTTGCCAGGCTTGTGGATAAGTTTGTATGAATAAGCAGCAAGAAATTCAGTCCACCTCAGCATTCTTGGTGACAGGATAGTAGGTGTAGGCTTGTCTCCTGCCACAATGCCTGACAAAGGTTTGTGATCTGTAACAATGGTAAATGTTCTCCCATACAGATATTCATGAAATTTCTTAACAGCTGCAACAACTGCCAATGCCTCCTTGTCCAATTGGCTGTAATTCCTCTCTGCTTTGGTCAAAGTGTGAGAGTAAAATGCAATAGGGGCTTCTCTCCCACTGGGAAGCCTGTGGCTCAACCCCCCACTCCAAAAGGGGATGCATCACAAGTCAGTACAACAGGAAAATTCTCAGAGAATTGTTTCAGTACAGCATCAGACGTGATTAGTCTTTTAATACTGTTAAATTTATTTATTTATTTATTTATTTATTTGAACTTATATGCCGCCCCATCTCAGAAGACTCGGGGCGGCTTACAACTAAAACATGAGACAATAAATACTTTAAAAAAAATTAAATTAAATTATAAGTCCAAATATAAACACTATAAAACCTTTAAAAACCATCCCTTCCCCAGGAGGGGTCACAGCCCGGGTTGGTCAAATAACCAGGTCTTTAGCTCACGGCAAAAGGTGCAGAAGTCAGGGGCCAGGCGGAGCTCCAAAGGCAGTTGATTCCAGAGGTCAGGGGCCACGACAGAAAAGGCTCGTTGTCGGGGAACCGCCAATCGGCACTGACCTCCCGACGGGACCCCAAGGAGTCCTTGCCTATGGGCTCGCACACAGCGACCGGTATTCAATATTGGAAGAAGACGCTCCCTTAAATATTGAGGACCCATGTCATGAAGGACTTTGTATGTTAACACCAAAACCTTGAATCTCACCCGGAGCGCAACCAGCAACCAATGCAGGCCACGCAGGAGGGCGGTCGTATGGGAGAACCGGGTAACTCCCATCACCACCGCGCACGCATTCTGCATCAGCTGCAATCTCCGGATGGTATGCAAAGGCAGTCCCAGATAGAGAGCGTTGCAGTAGTTGAGCCTAGAGGTAACAAGGGCATGAGTGACCATGCGCGCAGGGCGTCCCGTCCAGAAAAGGGCGAGTTGTCGAACAAGGCGGAGCTGGGCAAAGGCCCCCCTGGCAACGCCCCCACCTGTTCCTCCAAACGGAGCCGTACATCCAGGAGGACCCCCAGATTCCGCGCCCTATCCACAGGGGGAAACACCTCTCCCCCTATGGCCAAAGATGGATAATCTTGACTGGGCCGGGACGCTGATATGCACAGCCACTCAGTCTTGGCCGGGTTGAGTCGAAGCATGTTCCCGCTCATCCAGTTCCGTACCGCATCCAAACATCGGGTCATCAGGGAAAGGGCATCACTGATCTGGTCTGGGGTGGAAATGTACAGCTGAGTATCATCAGCGTACTGATGGAATTTCACCCCAAAACCATGGATGATCTCACCCAGTGGCTTCATGTAGATGTTAAATAGGAGGGGGGAAAGGACCGACCCCTGCGGGACCCCACAAGAGAGCACCCTAGGGGATGACCTAACCCCCCCCGCCAACACCGATTGTGACTGCCCCGAGAGGTAGGAGGAGAACCACCGAAGAACAGTGCCCCCCACTCCCAACCCCTCAAGGATACCATGGTCGATGGTATCGAAAGCCGATGAGAGGTCTAATAGGACCAGGACAGAGGAAAGACCCCTGTCCCGAGCCCTCCAGAGATCATCCATCAGCGCGACCAATGCCGTCTCCGTGCTGTAACCAGGTCGGAAGCCCGATTGATACGGATCAAATGCTGATTGTTCCTTCCTGCCCCAGACCCAAACAGACTTTTTATCAAGTAATCTGTGCAATGGTTCAGCAATGGTTGCCTTCTGAGGTAGGAACATGTGATAAAAGTTAATGAGTCCAAGGAAAGCTTGCAAATCTGTTTTGCATTTTGGTCTAGGGGCTTCTTTGATTGCTTGAACCTTGGCATCAGTAGGGTGGATGCCATGCTTGTCAATCATGTAGCCCAGGAACTCAACCTTGTCAGTTTTAAGAGTGCATTTTTCTTCCTTGATTTTAACCCCGCTTTCCTGAATCTGGTAAGGACTTCTCTGAGTCTTTCTTGTAACTGAGTGTCATTTTCAGCAGAGATTAACACATCATCAAAGTAAGGCACTACCCTGGCAGTCCTTGGAGCATTCTTTCCATAAGGCTTTGAAAGATGCCTGGTGCCACGCTTACTCCAAATTGTAACCTTTTACATTTGAAAGCACCTCTATGAGTCATAATGGTTTGGGCCTCTGCAGTGGCATCATCAACTGTTAGTTGTTGATATGCCTGGGCCAGATCCAATTTGGCAAAGACTGTACCCCTGCCAAGTGAATGTAACAGATGATGCACCACTGGAACTGGATATGCTCTGCTGCAGCGCATGGTTCAGTGTCCCCTTATAGTCTCCAAAGATTCTTACTGACCCATCAGTCTTGACTGGTGTGACTATGGGTGTCTCCCATCTGGAGTGGTCAGTGGGCTCTAAAACCCTTGAGCTATTAATTTATCTAAGTGTGCATCAATTTTTCCTTTAAAGCAAATGGGACCCTTCTGGGCTTTAAGCGAATTGGGGCACCTTGGGGTCTAGGTTGAAAGTGATAGGGGTCCCCATATACTTGCCCAATCCTTCGCTGAAGACCTCTGGAAACTCAGACTTCAAGGCCTCCTCCCATTCAGAGTTGCTCACGTGATTGATGCCAGTCACCTCGATGCCTAGTGGATTGAACCACTCAAGTCCCAGCAAGCTTGGGCGATCCTTGTCCACGATGGTCAGGGGCAAACATTTGGTGTGGCCTTTAAACTTCACATTGAATTCTCTTGTTCCAACTACGGGAATCTTGTTCCCTTGGTAGTCTTTAAGAGTCAGTGCTTGCTTCTGGAAATGTTTCTTCTGAATGTTGGGAAGTAGCCTGTGAATAGTGTCCCATGACACCATAGATAAATAGGAGCCTGAGTCCACTTCCATTTGGCAAGGCCTTCCTTCAATGAGTACCTTCACATGTACTTTTCTGCTTCTCAAGGGTGAAGAATGACCAATGGTGACTGTTTGATGAGTTTCATTCTTCCCATTTGCTTCTGAGTTGCACCCCATTTTCTCACTGAAGTTGTTGGGCTTGAATTCTTTCTCAGGAAATTTCTTCCTACTAGGTGGAGTTCTGGATGATTTGCAGACTCTTGCTAGGTGACCTCTTTTCTCACAACATAGGCAGATGGTGTCTAAAACTTGCATTCAGTGTGGGGTGCCCCCCACAGCCTCTGCAATAAAATTCTTGCCTCTTTCTTCCAAGGTCTTTCCTTTTCTTCTCCATTCTGAGTCTATAAATTCCTTTCTCCACCTCACTACAGACTGAATCAGAATCTATTTGCTCGCAATGGGTTGTTGTGGATTTTTCCACATCAGAATGGCTTGAGGCCTTGTTAATTTTCTTCATGGCTGCTGCTGAGGACTTGGTTGCTTCCGCTGAAACAGCTTCCTCTATGGCCTCCTTAAACGTGATCTTAGGTTTCATTAGTAATTTGCTCTGTAAGACATTATCTTTAAGGCCTAGAACAAACCGATCACTCATGGCCTCTTCTAAGTTGGTAAACTCACAAGCACCCCCAATGTCCCTTAAACTTGCCATGAAGTCATTAACATTCTCGCTATCCCCTTGATCCCAACGGTAAAACTTGTGTCTCTTAATGAGGCACGATACTTGTGGGGCGTAATGGGCTCTTAAAAGCTTTTCTAAATCAGGCCATTCCATTACCTTCACGTCTGCAGCTCCCACCAATGCCTTCGCCATCTTGAAGACTGCCGGACCGCAGTGCGTGAGAAATACCGCCCTCTTCCGCTTCTCGGAGATGTCGGCGAGGTCGTTTCCTTCCAAATACATTTGGAAGCGATCCGCATACGATTCCCAGTCTTCTGCCACTGGATCGAACGGGCTGGGGGGGGTGTTCAGCGCAGCCATCTCGCTCTTCTGCTTGTCTTCCGCGTCATCTCTTCTTCAGGGGAATCCCATCCTCGTCGCCAGTGTTAAGTTTGCATGAAGAGTCAGACGTGAAGAGCTTCAGTGAAGAGTTTATTAAGTGACTACAGCTCGAATGGACCCCACTTGGCTGGGCTATGGCTGCTTCTTATAGCCAGCAGCCGTAGTTGCCAGCCAATCAGAGTACAGGGTTTTCCCGCCCTTTTTAAACCAATCTTATTTGACATTTTACAAGAACAATTCAAACTAAACCAATGACATTCAAACCTACATACATAACAGAATCTTTAACTGTTTGGTACATATTTTGGGTTTTCTGCTTGTTTTAAAACTTAGGAATGCTACCAGGGTTTGTTAGCTTCCTTCCAGGATGAAAATATCTGTAGTAATGTTATTTCATTCCTGGTCTTCGGTGAGCATCAAATTCTCCATAGTTCTTGAAATAGGATGCTTTGAGTCATTATGTATTTGATGGAAGAATTATGTATTTAGAATCAAGACAGAATATGTTTTGCATAAAATTACATCGCGGGTTGATTGAAATACTGCATAGGATTAACAAACAGTGTAAAAATTAACCCTTCCGAGAAAAGTAAACTGAATGCCTTACTTTGATTTTTTCCCCCCTTCAATACAGAGATCTGTTCTTACTTAAGCATATCCACATTTGTAATTTACATTTAGCAGTCTTTTTGGCACCAGGAATGCTGTTTTGCAATTATGCAAAGTCTTGAAAGGAGATTGGTCTTTATAGCAGAATTCAAAATACTGAAAACAATAGCAACAACAAGAAAGGTTTAGCCCAAATTACTGGCTGCAACAAACTTTCTACAACATAGATGTCTGATCTATTAGAGTTTAGAAGACTTCTGCTCAGATTTAGCAGACTTCTGTGCATACACAAATGACCACTTTGTGAAAGTGGTTTTTTTGCACACTAAAATGCAAAGTAGCCAAGGCCATTCCTCACCTACAGCAAATGGTTTCTGTGTATGCCTGTGTATGTGTAAGGGTGGTTATGATGAATAATTCTCCTTACTTTTACCTCATGTTCAGTGATAGACAAATTGAACTTTCATCATACTTAATTATTTTGTGAAGTTATTTCTAGAGAAATCCTGTATCAGAGGTACAAAATCTTTTTATCAGTTTATAACTGTCAGTCTGATGAAGATTTTGTACCTCTGATCGGATTCAATGGTGTCAAATGGGGTCACACTTCTCACTCCTTAAACCGCTCCCTTAGCATCCTGTCCCTCAAAATCAGATTACTTTATTCCTTTTGGCTTCAAAGCAATGTGTATCTGAAGGGTGGAGGGAGATCCAGATTTTAGCAGGACAAATAGGAGTCTTTCCTCTGCCAGACATATCTACTAAGAGCTATCTAAGTTAAATTCAACAGTGCTACTTCCAAGCAAATAGATGTTAGATCATAGTTTAAGGACAAAAAAAACCTCTATACAATTGCTAGACTTTATCATTTTGCACCCATTATCTAAAGAGATATTGCCAAGCAACAGTTTCACAACTTCTTTCTCTTGCTTGCTTTCTGCTTCTGACGTTGTAATATAGTGACTTTTCTGGAGTCTCTAAGTAGAATAAAATCTTAGACAAGTGAACTTCAAACAGAAGTGAGACCTTATTAAAATCTCTGAAAACTATTACTTTGAGGCTAGATTAAGCCATAGGGGAAAGAAAATGAAATCAAGATTTGTGCTCTTTTTTTCCAATTTGGAGACTCAAATCTGGTGAACTGCACCTAGTATGGTCATGTAGCCGCACCCAGCAAGGTCCTAATTTGGGTATGATCCTAATGAGTGGACATCAGTTCTCCAAATTCCCCATGCTAGGAACTTGGAAGTTATAATTACACACGTGGAGGGCATCCAGGTTGGAAAGACTGACTATACAAGGGTCTGTTAAATAATGTCTTATCTGATGTTCATTTCATCAGATACTAGGAAATAACAAAAATGATCAGGTAATAGCCCTATCTGGAATCTAAATGGTTCAAACCTTGGAATGCTTCAGTTACACATTTCAAAATAATGGCATGCAGTAGAACAAGGGCAAGTCTACACAAGTGGGCAACACACTGGTTGTGGATATTATTGAAAATTGAAAATATTGTCCCATCCCTACTTAAAAACAAGGATGGCCCCTTCAGTTTAAATGCCAATCAGCTGGACGAGCGAACAAAATCTAGAGAGGAGAGTGGAGTTTCCAAAGACAGTGGCAAGTTATAGCTGATGTTGGACATGCTTGCAAAGTTGTTTCAGATTCAATTGTTTCATTTGCAAAAAAAATAAAAAATAAAACAAAAACCCTATCACTACCACCTTATTTTGCAAAGACAGTTGGCACTCGGAGAGGATATTCACTTCCATCCCATAGCAAGAAAAAATCACTGCCTTGATTTGCCATAAGCCCTTTGGTTCCTATGTATGACGAATTTTTAGCAGTTTTGCCCTCTTTCCATTAATGTGGTGTCCTTTGTAGGTGGTATGATGGCAATCAATTTTGTTTGCATTTCCCAGTTCTTGTCTTTTGATGCAGCAATCCTGGCTGCCTTACCTTGGGTGTGTTAAGGAGCAGTGGTCTCTACTGTCTCTTCTATCCTGGCCTTTGTGGTTCCACAAAATCACATTCCTTTCGCAACCCCAGACATTTTGCTCTCCTATGCTGAGCAAACACTATCAATTACAAGCAGTGCCTTCTACTCTGTCTCCTTTGGCTGAGGCCAAGCACCAGCTGCCAGACTGGTCAAACTGCTCTACCTCTTCCTAGGATGAGAGGCAGAACAAGATGTTTGCTATGCCAGGTTCCTCCTCTCCCGTAAGACGCATTAAGGAAAATAATTTACTTTGCCTTCTTTCTTGGATTCCCTGGAGACTGCTCCTTTGAAGCGTGTGCATCTACATAGGAAGCTGCCCTTGTTTCCTTTGGGATCACCCAACCTGACACACCGTTTCCTGCTATTGCTGGACAGAAGAGAAGAGAGGAAGATACTTCCTTTTTCATCCTGTCAGTTGGATTTTCATTTATTTTAAGAGTCAAAAGGAAAAGCAGCTTTAATTTCCCTCCTCTGATGCTGAATATGTGACCAAGCTATCCTTTTGCCCTATAATATTCTTCCATCTTCATAACTGTGGTAAGAGAGGTTGGATGGCTGCAAGGAGATGAATTACAATTTCCATCCACACTGATTAATTTTTGGTTTCATAGCCCTGGTCATCAAAGGCTTTACAAGAAAAAGGGAATGTCTCTGATTCTACACAGGATGGCTCGTAGGTATGTCTGTTCATGTGGGCGAGTGTGATTGGAAACACAGAGCATTTTGTGAGGCCTGGGATTGTGCCAGCCAATGAAATGGCAAGTATTACTTCTTGACTATCCAAGCAGTCATATAAAAGCCCCATCTTTTCAGTTTGCTGTAGAACTCTGTAAATTCCTCCTCAGTCATACATGCCTCACCTAGGATCTCATTAATAGTTGTACACCCAGATGCCCTACTGTATATAAATACTAGAGGCCTACTGCTTTAGTTTTGACCCATGGTAGCTTTAATTTTCTTAAAAGTGGAAATTACCTTTTCATACTTACTCTCTTTAGAGTTACACTCTAACAAGGCATAGAAATTAATTCTTTTGCAGTTCCACAGCAGGCAGAAACTGAACAAGCTACAGCAGTTACCTTATTGCATCTCCATGCCATAATTTACTCTCTGCCTGCTAGGCCGATACGGAAAAGCTATGGAGATTTCTGGACAAAAACCCTCATTGGAATTAAATGCATTCAGTCTTTCTGCTGTTACAAGTAAAAAGTAAACACCACTGAGACAAATATTTGGCATCACTTTACTAAAACACTCCACTTAGTTCACGGGGGCGGGGGTGGGAAGCAACATTGAGATGGCACACAGCAAAAGAAAAGTTACCTTTTAAAATGGCAAACAAACAGATTGGCACTACAAGGAATTAGAGGGCAAATAATACATTTGGAAGTTTACAAGAATTTTCCGGCTTCTTTCAAGTAAGATTTTTAAGGCCTGTCTAGACTACGAAAATCTGCAAGTACACTAATATACAATTAAATTAGTATCCTCTAAATCCCAAATAAATACCTGAACTAGCTGTCTTTTCTCTAATATATTCCTAGTTAGATATTAATAGCATAAGACATTTTTATGTTAGTAGAGCTATACACAAAGTGAAAATTGGGCCAGATAAAAACTGCATTACCACACTGTTGTATTAGCTTCTTAATCATTTAAGCCAAATTCTTTTCTTGGCTTGGAATGAATTGATAGCCACAATTTCAGTGTTAAACGTACAGAAGCAGTAAATAAAAAAATGAGATAGAGGGAGGTGATGACTTAAGCATAAGCAGAACAAGCAATCCTGTCAGGCTTTTATATGGGTGTTCATTTCCCAAGTCAACAAGAACAAGATGGCAGCAGCTAATCCAGAAATTGGGAGGCGCATAAAACAAAAAAGGGCTCGTGAAAGTACTCAAACGCTTTTTCACCTCATGTGTTTTGTCTTCAAAAGGCAACTGGATTGTTTGTTCTTGAGGAAGGAAGGAAGGAAGGAAGGAAGGAAGGAAGGAAGGAAGGAAGAAGGAAGGAAGGAAGGAAAGGAAAAAAAGAAAGAAAGAAAAGAAAAAGAAAGAAAAGAAAAAAAAAAAAAAAAAAAAAAAAAAATTCACTAAAGCTTCATCAATTCTGATAATGCTTGGAAGAATGAAGAGAATGAAGTACTGACAGATTAAACTGGAAGGGAGAAGAGGATGGAATCATACTGACAATTGAAAATAGAGGAGTGATAATGGAGAACAGGATTCACAACAGAGATGGTAGGAAGTGGGGATGGAAAGATTGTATTTCTTTACAAGAATCATCTAGTCATTAACACCTCTCTCTGAAGTTAATGAAACATTAGGAGTATATCTGTGCCCTCGTGGTCCCCTGAATCAAAATTACAATTAGTTGTAGGATTTTCTTGAACCTGCTGCAGGGACATGTTGTAAACTGGAGATAGATCGTGTCTTATTCCTCCTGTTATGTATGCAGAGTTTGAAATGATTGGTTGTTGTTGTAAAGTGTTTGAAATCATTGGTTGTAAAAGTGCGGGAAAACCCTGCACTCTGATTGGCTGGCAGCCGCGGCAGCCGGCTATAAATATGCTGCGGCTGAGCCATTGGTCGTTCTGAGCTGAAAGTCACAATAAAAAAGAGCTGAAGCACTCCGCGTCTTGTCTCTCCATGCAAACTTAACACGGCGGCGAAGGTGGGATTTTCCCAGGAGAAGGCAACGGGCATGAAGAGTGAGATGGCTGCGCTGAACACCCCAGCCCGTTCGATCCAAGAATGAAGACTGGGAGTCGTATGCAGATCGGTTTCAGATGTATTTAGAAGGAAACGATCTGGCCTCCATTCTGAGCAACGGAAGAAGCGGTTTTTCTTACTTATTAGCGGTCCTGCAGTCTTCAAGATGTGAAGGCATTGGCTGCCCAACAGACGTGAAGGTAATGGCATGGTCTGATCTGGAAAGACTTTTAAGGGCACACTACACGCCCAAGTATCGTGCCTCATTAGGAGACACGAGTTTTATCGCCGTGATCAGGAGAAGACGAAAGCGTCAGTGACTTTGTGGCAAGTTTAAGGAACATTGGGGTGCGTCTGAATTCAGCATTTTAGAGGAGGCCATCGCGATCGTTTTGTATTGGGCCTTAAAGACAAGGTCTTGCAGAGCAAATTACTTATGAAACCAAAATTACTCTGAAAGAAGCCATAGATGAAGCAACCTCAGCAGAAGCCACCAAAACCTCAGCAGCAGCCATGAGAAAGATGAACAAGACTACGGGCCATTCTGATGGTGAAAAGACCACCACAACTCATTTTGATGAACTTGAATCTGAGTCAGAATACAGTGGAGAGAAGAAGGAATTAACAGACTCAGAATGGAGCTGAAAAGCGAATGACCTGGGAAGAAAGAGGAGATTTCCATTGCATAGGTTGTGGGGAAACCACCCCGCACTGAATGCAAATTCCTGGATGCCATTTGCCTCCGTTGTGAAAAAAGAGGGCACCTTGCAAGAGTCTGCAAATCATCCAGAACTCCACCAAACAGAAGGAAGTTTGTTGCAAACAACAAAGAAGAGAAGTCAAACCAAACAACACCAGTGAGAAGATGGGGGCAGCACAGAAGCAAATGGAAAAATGAAACTCATCAAACAGTAACTATTGGTCATTCCTCTTCATTAAATAATAGAAAGTGCATGTCAAGGTACTTATTGAGGGAAGACCTTGCCAAATGGAAGTGGACTCAGGTTCATACCTATCCATGGTGTCATGGGACACTATTCAAAGACTAATACCAGACATTCAAAAGTCTCATTTCAAAAACAAGCACTAACTCTTAAAGACTACCAAGGGAACAAGATTCCAGTAGTTGGAACAAGAGAATTCAACGTGAAATTCAAAGGCCACATCAAACGCCTACCACTGACCATGTGAGATAAAGATCGCAAGTTTGCTGGGACTGGAGTGGTTCAACCCGCTGGGCATCAAGTAACTGGCATCAATCGTGAGCAACACTGATTGGGAAGAATCATTGAAGTCTGAGTTTCCAGAGGTCTTCAGCGATGGATTAGGCAAGTACTTGGGGACCCCTATCACTTTTAACCTAGATCCCAAGGTACAACCAATCCGTTTAAAACCCAGGAGGGTACCATTTGCCTTGAAGGAAAAATCGATGAACAATTAGATAAACTAATAGCCCAAAGGTACTAGAGCCCACAGACCACTCCAGGTGGGAGACACCCATAGTCATGCCAGTCAAGGCTGACGGTTCTGTGAAATCTGCGGAGATTACAAGGGACATTGAACCCATGCGCTACAACAGAGCGCATATCCGGTTCCAGTGGTTCATCATTTATTACATTCTCTGGGCGGGGCACAGTCTTAGCCAAACTGGACCTGGCCCAAGCATACCAGCAGTTAACAGTAGACGATTTAACTGCAGAAGCTCAAACCATTGTAACCCATCGAGGTGCATTCAAATGCAAGAGGTTACAATTGAGTAAGTGTGGCACCAGGCATATTTCAAAGCCTTATGGAGAGGATGCTACAAGGGTTACCTGGGGTGGTGCCTTATTTTGATGACGTTTTAATCTCTGCTGAAAATGACACTCAATTACATGAGAAACTCAGAGAAGTCTGACCAGGTTCAAAAAGCAGGGTTAAAGTAAAAAGAAAAGTGTACACTAAGAACTGACAAAGTAGAATTCTTGGGATATATGATTGATAAACAGGGCATCCACCCACAGAAGCCAAAGTCCAGGCAATCAAAAGCCCCAGACCAAAATGCAAAACTGACTTGCAAGCATTCCTGGGACTTGTTAATTTCTACCATATGTTTCTACCTCAGAAAGCAACCACTGCAGAACCCTTACATAGATTACTGGATAAAAATCTGCATGGGTTTGGGGCAGAAAAGAAGAAACTGCATTTAACAATATCAAGAAACTAATCACTTCTGATTGTGTATTGATACAGTTTTCTGAGAATTTACCTGTAGTATTAACTTGTGATGCATCCTTTTGGAGTGGGGAGTGTTGAGCCACAGGCTTCCCAGTGGAGGAAGCTCCCATTGCTTTTACTCTCACTTTAACTAAAGCAGAGAGGAACTACAGTCAACTGGACAAAGAAGCTTTGGCAATCGTTGCAGCAGTCAAAGTTCCATGAATACGTCTATGGAAGAAGATTCACCATTGTCACAGATCACAAACCACTTTTGGGAATTGTGGCAGGAGATAGACCAACGCCAGTCATCCTGTCACCCAGAATGCTGAGATGGACTGAATTCTTGCTGCTTATTCATATAAACTTATCCATAGACCTGGAAAAGACATTGGACGCAGATGCTTTGAGTCGCTGCCCACTTCCTTTATGCACTGAGGACCCTGCTCCTGAAACTTACACCTTTTTTTTTTTTTTTTTTGCCAAGCTTCCAGTCCATGCTGCTGAAATTGCTAGAGAAACTGCCAAAGACACTTTATGGCTCCTGTTGTGGGCTGGGTTAAAAAAGGTTGGCCACTTCAAGATCTACCTCAGGTTTCCCAACCTTTCAAATCTAGACAAACTGAATTATCTGTCTTAAGGGGATGTATTCTGTGGGGTAACAGAGTGGTTATTCCTGCAAAACTTCAAAAAGAGGTCTTGGAAATGTTACATGAGGGTCACCCGGGTATTGTCAGAATGAAGGGATTGGCCAGGAGTTATGTATGGTGGCCAGGTATAGACAAAATGGTTGAAAACTGGGTTGCATCCTGTCCAAATTGTCAGGAAACAAGGCCTGCCCCCCTATCGCCCCCATACAGGAATGGGAATGTCCTAGGGGCCCCTGGTCCAGGATTCATATTGATTTTGCTGGCCCTACCAGAGGCCACACCTTTCTCATTGTGGTGATGCATACTCCAGATGGTTGAGGTTATTCCCATGTCATCCACCACAGCTGGCTGTTATCAAACAGCTTAGAAACTTTTTGTAACTCATGGGTTACCTGATGTGCTTGTTTCTGACATGGTCCTCAATTTACTGCTAACCTTTTTGAATCATATCTAGCACAACAGGGTATCGAACACGCCCTTACAGCCCCTGGGCATCCTTCGACTATGGCGGGCTGAGCATGGTACATTTTACTAAGAAACTCCAACAATTGGGTCCAGGGGACATCACTGAGAAAGTTGAAAAACTACTCAGTATCCAACACATCACTCCTAACCCATCCACTAATTTAACTCAGCCGAGCTTTTGATGGGTAAAAACTCAGTCTACCCTGGACCTTCACCCCCACTTATGCCCCGCATTAGATTCCACTAGCAAAACTGT